>UYYA01004091.1:0-170851 GCA_900624975.1 Angiostrongylus costaricensis | reverse complement strand
AGCGTTCGTTCCCCACCATAGACACCTGCGGTCCAGAGTTTTGCAAATATCTCAGCAACGTTGTGGTTGTATTTCGCTTAGTACCCTGCCTTGAAAATTATAGAAGGCAGAAAACAAAACGTTAAACAAAAGTTAAGATATTGTGCGCGTTATTTTAAAATCGGAGCCGACAATCCGAGTCGATGGTCCACAGTCCGAATTTATGTGGTGTTCCACTGAAGAAGATCCGCCTTGGTACGACGCAGACGCCACATCGGGAATACGAACAACTGTGGATCATCGACTCAGATTATCGGCTCTGACGAAGATGGAAGACGTGGAAACGTTACGCGAATAAAGCTAATTTATCAACGTCGTATAAGCTCAGCAATTTAAACACATTCTTACTATGCAGGTTAAATGATGATCGGTTTGAAAAACACTGTGTTTGTGTTTTTCTATGGAAGTAAATGTATGCTGTTTAAAAACCTCGCGATTACTGAACAAGAAAACGATACATTCATATTCCAATGCCGAGGTTAATAGAAAGGCGATCCTGGAACTATTACAAGATGTACCAGCAAAATACTTTCGACTTGTAAAGGAAGCATTGCCACTAAGACAGAAGATTGTCTTAGCTAGTTCGAACTCCTTACGCTTCTGATAATAGTCAAAATGAGGTTGACAATGCACCAAGAAAATCTGGGGTCACCGTTATTGGGGGCATAACAATACCTAAGAATGTGCGCTCGCTATTAAAATTGGACCCAAGTTTTGCACCATCACAACCCATTTCTAAAACGACCCTGCGTAGGGTAGCATGCAACCTATGAGCTTCAAGATCGAGTCCGCTATCAGACCAAGCAAGAAACATCAAAAATAGAGATAAAAATCAAGAGGCGGCGGCACTACCACCATCTCCTTTCCCTAAAACGTTTTTTAGACAGCAGGACCTTAACGATGGAGTTTACATAAAATTCCACGTGTTTTCAGACGGCGTTCTCAAAACCCTTGATCACTACCGCGACAGAAAGTTTATCTCTAACCTTACAACCGCACAAAAATGTGGCATGCGGGAGATTAGAGGATTAATAAACTCGAAAACAATAAGATTGTCTGTTAGTGATAAGGGGGGAGAGTTCATAGTTATCCCTCGCCAGCTGGATGTTGAGATAACAGAGGAACATCTTAGTGATACTACCCTCTATGGCCCATCCTCTGAAAAGGAATATAAAAGCCAATACCGAAAGCTAAACAATCAATGGGTCAGCGTGGCAAAGGCTGCGGGTTTAAAATCATCGGTTATTTCGCACTTTAAAATCGATAGACCAACATGTCCCGTCCTATACCTACTTATTAAAACACATAAGTTGGTATCACCTGATGATCATGCGTCAACCAATCCGTCATCATTTAAGGTTAGACCGATCACAAGCTGTGTGGACGGGCCAACGGATAGAATAACCTGGTTTTTAAGCCTGATACTTACCCAGTTGCTTAACCACATTCCAGCTCACCTCACAAACACCCAAATGTTCCCAGAACGCCTACGTAACGCGTACGTGATGGAGTCCATCGACGTTACCGCACTGTACACCTACGTGTCGAACGACTCCACAATGCAAACCATCTTCGAACTTCTTGTTGAACATGAAGGAAGAATAAATATGCATGGCTTGTCCATCCAGCAGCTAATGGCTCTCTTAAAGGAGCGCCTAAACTGCTCGATTTTCAGATAGTCTGGGATATATTTCGCGCAAATAAGGGGGTTGGCAATGGGACAGCGATTGGCAACAAGCCTTGCCATTGTGTTTATGTCTAAGATAGAAGCCCCTATTCTCGATCTCTGGCCACTACTCTACTGCAGAAATGTAGATGATTGTTTTGACGTCTTCTCTACGCAGGAGGAGATGGACAAATGCTTTGAATTATTGAACGAGCAGTGCGAGTACATAAAGTTCACCCAGGAGAAACCGAGAAAAAACTGGCCTCCGTTTTTGGACGTTCAAATAAACCTACCAAGTAGCGGTTACCTGACAAAGTGGTATCGAAAGCGAAGTAACAGAAACATTTTTGTTCATTTCCTTTCATCCCACCCTTCACACACAAAGAGGGCGATTGTGAGAAACATGTTTCGAACAGCCACCTCTGTGTTCACTACCAGGGAATTAAAGGAAGAATCGCGCGACTTGGCTCGGCAAATAGCCACCTCCAATGGCTACGAAATAGTAACCCACAAGATAAGTTTACAAGGAGAACGACGCGCCACGCGAAACACTTGGCCAAATGAAAGTTCCGTTTATGTTGCCTTTTATAAGCGATGAAGTAAGCGTACCTATAAAACAATGCTTAAGAAGGGCAGATCTAGAGGAATCGGTAGCTATAGTTGAAATACCACCGGCTACTCTACGTCGCCAATTAGTTCGCAACCGCCTGTATGACCGTCTGTGTGAAACAACAAATTGCGTAATTTGCCCTTACGGCAGGGACGGTGATTGCATGAGTTCAGGTACGATATACCTGATCTCTTGTAACAATTGCGGAGATGAATACAGTGGAGAAACGGGCAGACCTTTGTGTATCCGTATAAAAGAACACCTAGATGGCAAACGAAAACTAAGACGAAGCACCCCACTAGGCACGCATAGGATACAAAAGCATAGCGGAGACGATTTTGAACTAAAAGCCAATATCCTTGCACAGGAGTCCATAACACCAGCGCGAAAACTCCTTGAGGCTTTTTGGATAAATGCCAAAAACCCTACAATGAATAGCAGGGACGAATGCCCGGAGGTCATAAGCGACCTGATCCCGTATGTTCGCATCGATTTTTGATGTGGGATGGTGCAGTCGTCAACCACATGCGACTATAGTAAGCTGTTCCAAACTTCCTCATTGGAAGTCACGAAAAAGCGGTGGGTTTTTTCGAGTTGTTGACCATGTAATTACCGAAGAGTTTTTCGTCTTTTTGTAAGTGTTATTGAAACGTTGGGCCTAGTAGATTGTATATTAGTATACCTTCCAGGTTTTGAAGAAGGCGATACTGCCGAAACGTCAGTTAGTGTTGTATTGTATTGTGTTTTTCTATGGAAGTAAATGTATGCTGTTTAAAAACTTCGCGATTGCTGAACAAGAAAACGACACATTCATATTCCAATGCCGAGGTTAATAGAAAGTTGGTCCTGGGAACGAAAAACAGTTTTAAAAATGGGACCTTTAAAAACGGACGAATCAAGATACCTGGATTGCAACACTTCACAAATTCTGCACCCTGTTAAAAACTCTCAAGTACTGTAGCTCTGACAGAATAAGCAGCTAATCGTACGTATAATTTCATTAACTTAGTATCCAAAATATAAATATAGTTCAGCGAAGAAAAAAACCTCTGTTGCCGCCATGGCGATCTCCTCCAAATCCGCCACGACCTCCTCGGTCATTTCCAGATCTGCCGTAACCTCCTCGATCGTGTCCAAACCCGCCGCGACCCCCTCGATCATTTCCGAACCCACCGCGACCTCCTCGGTCGTTTCCAAATCCGCTGCGACCTCTTCCACCTTTGTCTCCACTGGAACCACCGCGTCCACCACGGAATCCTGAAACAAGGTGATATTATAGTATGTGCCTCTCTAGCTTTCGTCCACTGGTCAAATGTTGATTAAAAAAACAAAGAAAGAAACGACGGCAGGTATTGGTCTTAGTAGACCTGTGACCGATTATACGGCGATTACAGCACACGTGTTTCACACGTAATACTAGAAGAATCGTCATTTGAAAAACTAGTCATAATAGTGCTTGGATAGTTGGTTACTTGGACGGTCCATCCTCACTGGTTGTGCGGGCTCTAGCACATTCTCCATTTTTCGGAATATTGGTGGTTTAGCCATTGTGTTTCCTTGGAATCAGGAGGTGAACGTCGCCAAAGTCTGTCCCAGGTCCTCACCACCAAAAGCAGTAGCCGTCCTTGTGGCTCAGAGAAAGAGATTTGCCACTATGCGACCTGTTTTATACCAGGACGGTGGTGGATCCTGGTATTGGTTAACTCTTAGGTAGACTTCCTGATGGAAAAGCCAGACTTATTCTCAGCTTGGGAGACCCTGTCGGGGGCACGAATCCCCCGCTGTACATCGCAGTCCGACACCCAGGAACACCTACCAGCCAAGATGATAAGGTAAACCGTTGAGAAAAGTACAATAGTACTGCATTATTTGAAAAGATTCAATGGATATTCAGATATGTGTACTACAAAATACTCTAATTCTATAAACTGAAAAGTAAACATTAAGGAAATTGAATGTGTCGTTTTCTTGTTCAGCAATCGCGAGGTTTTTAAACAGCTACATTTACTTCCATAAAAACACAATACAATACAACGCTAGCTGACGTTTCGGCAGTATCGCCTTCTTCAGAGCCGCTTTTTCGTGACTTCCAATGAGGAAGTTTAGAACAGCTGATTATAGTCGCATGTGGTTGACGACTGCCAGCCAGTATTGTATTGTGTTTTTATGGAAGTAAATGTATGCTGTTTAAAAACCTCGCGATTGCTGAACAAGAAAACGACACATTCATATTCCAATACCGAGGTTAAGAGAAAGTCGATCCTGGGAACTATTAAGGAAATTATTTGAGGTCAACTTAGAACAAAAGTTTGTGCTTTAAAGTTATCTTTGCAATATCAAGACATGCCAAAATTCAAAATCCCCCGCAGTGGTCAAGACGTGAGCCCCGGAAGAGAATTGTCGCGGGTTCGAATTTGGCCTAAGGTCCAAGTCTTGCAAATATCTCAGCATCATTGCGGTTGTATTTGACGTCCTACTTTGCCGTTCAAAAAATAATAGGTAGTAAGTAGAAAGTTAAACATTGTGATTCCAAATCCCATAGCTTACCAAGTGAGATGCCGCTGTGAAAACAGATTTTCGAAAGGAAAAAAATAGTATAGAGAAAGATAATCGATAATCCAGTTTTCTAAATTAAGTAATTACTCCACCTTAAGGTAAAAAAAAGACGATATCTTAAAAAGTAACTTAAAAAAAACTACTTACGAGGGTCAGACTGAAGGCATGTACTCTACAGTTTAAGTTTACCGTCCTCCCAACGGTTTAACGTCTCATCGCGGCTAGGAGGTGTTCCTGGGTGTTGGGGTGCGATGTACAGCCAGGCGATTCATACCTCCAAGCTGAAAAGGACTCCCGCGTTTCCATCATGAAGCCCAGCTAAGAGTAAACTATCATCAGGATCCACTGTCTTGGTATCAAACTAGTCGCACGGTGGAAAATCCCTGATCCATAAGGGCTACGACTGTCTGTGCTGGTGATGACCTGGGCAGACCTTGGCATGGTTGATCTCGAGACTTTAGGGAGCCACAGTGGCTAATCCAGCAAAACTCCAAAGAAGCGGAAAATGTACTGGGGCCCACACAAGCAGTGAACGTGGGCCATCCAAGCATCCAGGTAAGTTAACCGTAACAAAACATTAGCACTAACAAAATTAGGACTGTAAGTTGTGAAATATAACTTCAATGAAGCTGAGATATTGGCAAAACTGACGAGCATTGACGGGTGATTGCAGACGGCAAAAGATCGATAGAACTAGCTGAGCGACAGGCGAAACGAAGGACCCGCATGGTGTGGTGGTCAACGCGTTACTCCCCGGAAAGGACAATAGCGCGTTCGTTCCCTATCGCAGACACCTGCAGTCCGAAATTTTGCAAATATCTCAGCTTCATTGAAGTTACATTTCACAATATACCCTGGCATTAAAAAAGAGTAGGCAGTAAATTAAACGATTAAGACTAAAAGTTGTATTGCTCATGCGTTCTAAAAATTTTCTTTCTCATAGTTCATAAGAAACTACGCTTACATAGTATGTAATTCAAACGAGGATATCGAATATTAACGAAAAATGTTTTTGCTACAGTTACTGAAAAAGGTGAACCAGATGACGTCAAAAGGGTAAAAACTTGTGCTATGAACGAAAAGGCATGTTAATTATCAATAACAAGAAGAAAGAATGAGAATAAAGAACAAACAGCGGTCGAAGTAAAGAGAAAGTCAATGAGAACAAGTTTCGCAAACTCTCACCTCCACGATCACCTCGTCCACCACGGCCACGATCCGCACCTCTGCCTCGTCCACCTCTACCTCGTCCCCCATGGGTATTCCCAGGCAGAAACCTGCAACACAAAATAACATACACACAATAACAAGGAAAATCACATTTCTCCTATACTTTTCTCCACAAAGGAATAGCGGATTTAGTCCATATACCTTTCGATAGGCATTAGCTTGGCTGGGTCGATAAAAAGCTTCTGGCCCAGCTTGAATGAAGCAGACTTGATCCCATCTGATAGAGTAACAGAAAATCCCTAAAGATTAAGTCATAAAGTCCTCAATTAAGAATAATAATAAGTTAAAAACTAAGAAAAACAACTTACATTATCTAACAAGCTGCCAAAGATCTCATCAATCTTCCCAATTTTTTCCTTATTTTGAAAATAAATAGGCGCGTTAAAAAAAGGAATCTTTCCACACGTACACTTGCATACAATGTCATCCTCGCAAGTATGAGTGAACTCGCCAACTTCAACGACCTAAAATAATAAATATCAGATTGACGTGTAATCTACTCAGCCAAACACATTCATAACCTCAGTATCTTAGTTGTTGTCTTGTGAGGTTGTGAAAGTACTTCGCTAAGTAGATTGCACGACAACTTGACCTTTCCAGGCCCTGAAGAAGGCGAAATCGCCGAAACGCCAGCTATTGTGGTGAATTAGTGGCGTAATCCAAACCTCATGCTTGATCATCAAGAAAAACTGTGAACTATTGACGAAGTTTAGTGGGAAAGTCCATTTCGGAATTTGAGGAAAATATTAAGTATTAATACAGACATACAACCGTGCACAATTATACCTCCTGAGGTGGACCATAGTCATGGAAACGTTCGCCACCTCCACCACGTCCTCCACGAAATCCTCCTCCTCCTCTATATCCACGACTCCGTCCTCCTCCTCCTCCTCCACCACCTCGTCCTCGAAATGACATACCTAAAGCAATCTTAAAACAAATAGTATTCAAATCTTCGACACGAACAAACAAATTCTGGACGAAAATCTTTCCAGGCGTAAGAAAGAAACTATTTCTGTGACAATGTAAGTATTATCGCTACCAAAACTAGGAAAGAAACAATACAGAAGAAGACCATCGAAGAACATTTGACATAAGGTCATTAAAACAGAATGAAAAGTTCAAAGTCAGGAAGATTTCCTTTTAGATATGAAAAGGACTTCATTGCCTTGCCTTGCATTGCTGCTTCATACATCTATAAAAGAAAGGTCAAAGGTTTCACCTGTTCCCTGATCTCGGCGAATACCAGAATTTCTTCGAGTTTACACTAAGAAACTAACCGAGTAAGGAAATCCTAGCGACTCTTGTACAACTTCGAATATATAAGAGCACAGAGATTTGGAAAAAAACAATGGTATGGTCTTCCGGAATTGATATTGCGAGGTGTTTGAGAAAACTCCTAACGAATCCTCGAAAATAGGGAAGACAATACAAGGAAAAATTAACTTAGGAAACACAACGGACCATATAAGACGCTCCAAATAACTTTTTAAGAGGATTCCTTACAATTAAAAACGAATTTCCTATGCTTCTACACGACAAAACAGCAAATTCCACGTTTTACTTCCTCAACAAACAGCATACTCAAAAATGCTTTTCTTTTTCCTTAGATCGATAGAAAAAAACACGATGGCGAATGATTTCTCAACAATCACAATGCTACCAAATGTTCAAAAGGAAGTGCACACCGCGATTTTAGAAAATTTCGGGTCAACAGTGCTTTAGCCTATTGTGTTTAAAGTTCTACTACTAGTTCATATAACAACAGAAAGTGAATCCTATCTTGTCATTAAGGCCCAAACATTAAACGAGAGCCTTCTGGTGCTCGGGATTACACCAGCAACCCGGGATATTCG
Source organism: Angiostrongylus costaricensis (assembly GCA_900624975.1). Taxonomy (NCBI): domain Eukaryota; kingdom Metazoa; phylum Nematoda; class Chromadorea; order Rhabditida; family Metastrongylidae; genus Angiostrongylus; species Angiostrongylus costaricensis. Next base: position 162,894 of record UYYA01004091.1, on the reverse strand, counting down.
TCGTTTTGCTAACTTTTCACATCTCATCTAAATGCTTCCCTGACTTCCAAGTCTTCCCTAATCGATAGATTTCGCTCATCGTTATTGGTAAAGTTCATCCTGCGTCTAAATCTTCAGATATCGACACTACTGATTTTTAGATCGGCGGAAAAAAGCAGTAAATAAATTGATTGCTTTGTGCCCAGTTTACCTTTCGGCACAGTGTTTTCCAACGCGTTCAAAGTAAACGCTCTAAAACGAAAACATTTGCAACAAATGCTTTCAAACCATTTCGCACAATGGTAAATACTCAAAATCAAATAAAAACAAAGCAAAGGACTCCGAAGCAACTAGCTGTGGCGATGATACCCTCATCACCTATGTTTAGACTTTAATTAAAAGACCGCCAGTGTGAAATAATTAAAAAACCCGTTATTTATGCCTATATTATGACTAAATAGCCACTAAAGTACTTCCGAACAAAAGACATTCAGAGCGATATCAACCAGCAACGCGGCAACTTTGCCCCATTCGAAGTAATCTGACCCAGATATTTCCAATCAAGTCGGGACCAACACGTGTTCGCATGTTCCTTTACTTACGGTAGAAACTTAGCGCGGGAAGCTGGGTTCTAGTGCGATCCTGCGCAGCGGTCCGTTCGTACGCCACCGTTCTCAATTTGGGCCCTCTTGCAACATGCTGGCCGTTGATCGATAAGCATGTTGTGCATGCTGCGGAAGCGGCTATACTCAGAACGTCCCCCACTGAATTCATCCAGAATGTTTTCTTGAATGTTTGGATCCGAAGTCGAATATCATACATCTTCTATAGTTGACACTTCAGTTCTGAAATCTCTTTCTGCAATCTTAATTGTTTTTCGTTCTACTTCCGGAAAACAAAGTGTTAAGTATTATTTGCTATATATAATAATGTTGTTGGCAGTTATCCGATTTGATATCACTTCCAGAACTGAGATTGTTGAAGGCACTTTGTTCTTCGTGAATGATTATTCACTTATTATCTGGACGCCACAATCCGGAGATTTCTGTGATGGACTGGTTGGGATTTCCTCTTGGGTCTTCGATCATGGTAGTTAAGAAACGGAGGTCTACGTGGTTCCCTTAAGTTTCTTACATACTTAACGTAGCTACTACTTCGCTAAGTGTTTGTTGTCGTTAACTATGTGTATTCCATAGACAACTCCATTGGCAGTAATGTGGCGATTTAAAATTTTTGCGCTAAGTGGTTCTTACCTCTTGGTAGCGGGTCAGATCGTTGGTGACATTATTAAACGACCATTTTTTGTCACGTTGTTCTTACGCCGAATAAGATTTCCACCGCAATGTTAACTTTTTACTTAATGGCTATCATTATTTTTCGCGGGAGAGTGTTGTGAAACACATCCACTATGATGCTGAGAATTTTGCAAAACATGGACCCCAGGCCAGATTCTAACCTGCGATTGCCCTCTCCGCAGACTCACCTGCCCACTGCCCCACAGAGGCGCTTTCTATGCGTTTCTTTCGGCCTGTTTTCTACTTAAAGGTACAATAAACAGTCGCCCGTGGAATGATTTGAGGACCACAATTAGACAGTAGACCTAGTTAAGGTGAGATTGTAGTCGAAATCACGTTGTTTACGTGTTATTAACATTATCACCGCTAGGTAGAAAACTGGCTAAGAGAAAGACAAGGCAAGGAACTCAGTGTTACAGTGGGTAACACATTAGTCCCAGGAAAGGTAATCATGGGTTCGAATCTGGTCTGGGGTGCATGTTTTGGAAACATCTCGGCATAATAGTAGGTGTATTTCCATTTCATTCCACATAGTTGTAAAGCGATATTATGTTTCCTATATGATGTTATATTTCCTGTCAGTCCTATAGTGTCTCATTGTAGCTGGGTGATGAACAGCGATATGCTGTGGATGAGTTTATCACCCAGCGGGTTGACTCAGGTTGAAGAGTTCGACATTTTCATCGGGAAGTCCAGCTAAGAATAGATCTGTCCCACAGCAGAGTCTGATAGTTTACCGATTGCTACCTTGTCGTCAGAAACTGAAATATGGGGCCAGTGTGACAGAGATGCTATTGATTCCCGCTTGAGTTAGTCCTCTCGTGCCGGGGTTACATGCTCTGTAGTATAACAGCGGTAATTTTAGTATTTATATGTTTCATACGCTTCTTGGCAGGTGATATTTCAGGCTATGTTCGTTGAATATAGGTTATGCTGAAACACAGGAGTCGCCTATTTATTAACGGAATATCAAATAATGCTTTCTTACATGAAAACTTAGCTTTTCGATCCGTAGTCGATCGATCGGTGAACCAGTCGAAGTTGTCCGCGGTGTCAGAGGAGTGAGTACCACTTTAGAAGTGTCGGATGCCAGTAGAATTCTCTCTGGTCTAACAAGGTGGACGGCTGATTTTGATAAAAATCCAGTTTCGTTCCAGAACGGCTATATCAGGATTACAACCAGCCTCAACCAATACTCGGAGGAGAACTGGCAGCAGAGTGCCATGTCGTTCCCTAACCCTCATCTCATCCCCTTCCAACGAAGACGATTTTGAGATGACTAGAATCGGTTGCAAATCTACATGTAAAATTAGGCCACTTGAGTATCCGATGTAGTGTTGGCCATCATCTGTATGAAATATTATATAAGTGTTTTATTGTTGCTGTGGAATGAAAAGAGACAGTCGAATAGAAAGTCCATCGTGGAATATGGATTCGCATTTAATTATTACATCCACGTTTTGGACGTTTGCTCTTCTTCTGTTATTATATTGAAGTAGGTTTACTTCATAATATTTACACATCTGGTTCACTGTTGCTTCCTGGAAGAAATGTACAAGATTGAGTAGTGGGAAGCGAATGCTTACAGCTATAGGTGGCGTGACTCTGCACTGTTAAAAGACTGTTCGTGTTATGCATTGAGACAAAGCTAGTGTAGCAGTGGTTAGCAGTCCTATCTAGGAGCATAGCAACACTGATTTGACACATCTGTATGCTACTAAAAGTCAATATATAGGCCAGTTATGCATTCACTCGTCGTTAAAGATGCTTGGTGAAGTTCCTTAGGGAGTGTGGTCAATGCTGAACTCATTATTTTTTACGTTTGCACACATTGAGACGCTACATCTATGAAGACTAACAAGTGGAGTTTTCGAAATGTTTGTACATGGTGTTTCTAGGAGGTCGAAAATCATGGGGACAGCGAGAGTGCTCTTAAGAATTCTTGCTGCAATAAAAATTTTTCGCGCTGTTCAGGTTCATTTCAGCCTTAGAAGTAGGTCTCTACCTTCGTATGCGATTTAAATCAGTGAGATAACGTGGTTTTTGTCTAGTTCGTTTTTGACGCATAACGAATTTCCGGTTTCGTTACTTACTTAGTACTTTATACTTGAACGGCCCATCCTCACTGGTTGTGCGGCCCCCAGCATATTCTCGATTTTTCGGAGACTTACTCGTTAAGCCATAGTGTTTCCTGGAATCTCGAGCTCAGCTTGGGCAAAGTCTACCCCAGGTCTTCACCACCACGGGCAGCCGCAGCCCTTGTGGATCAGACGGAGATTTACCACCATACGACTTTGATACCAGGACGGTGGCGGATCCCGGTGCTGGTTTACTCATAGCTAGGTTTACTGATGGAAATGCCGGACTCCTCAGCTTGGGAGACCCTGCCGATGGGACGAATCCGCTGTACATCGCAGTCTGACACCCAGGAAAACCTCCTAGCCACTATTAGGCGGTAAACTGTTGGATTTCGTTACGGTATGCGCGAATATGTTTATACTCTCATATTTAGGTTATTTCTTAATTAGGAGGTGAACGATGTGCTTGTGAACACTACTGGAACGATTATTGATTTACTTGGGAAACGTTTTTAGTTGTTGATGACAAAGGATAATGAATAACAGTAGGTTGTAATTTGAGCTAAACATTGGTGAAAGTATCTTTCTACTTCTGTTCAGCAAACACGAGGTGCTATTTTATTTCTTTATTTACGCACAAGCTGATGTTTCGGCGGATTTCGCCTTCCTCAGAGCCTGAAAGGGTCAAGTTGACAGCAATCCACTCGGCCAAACACCGTAACCAAACAGAGAAAACGCTAAACCAAGATTTCAATCACATTTAGCATAGCTCTGCACACTCACCGCTTTATATGAGTCTTCCACTGAGTATGTCGCGTGAAGACCGACCGCACAGAATTCACATGGAAGCGTAATGTGCCCCTCCCATCAGAATAACAGGTTTATATACTGTCCAATATCACGCGTGATAACGAGGCATTCCTCAATGCGGTTCATTTTCGGATTCTTGGAATTAATCCAAAATGCATCTAGAGTTTTGCGCGCTTGTGTTCTCGAATCTTGCGCGAGGATCGTAACCCTTACTTCAACATCTTCTCCGTTATGTTTTTGCGTGCCACACGTACCTAGTGGAGTACTTAGCTTACGTCTGCCGACTAGGTGTTCTTTTATACGTACGCAGAGTGGTCTACCCGTTTCGCCAACGTATTCTTCCCCGCACGCTTTACAAGAGATCAGATAGACTGTACCCGAACTCATGCAGTCACCGTCTCTACCACTGGGGCAAATTATGCAGTTTTGCATTGCACATAGACGGTCGTATAGTCGGTTACGAACTAGCTGGCGCCTAAGATTACTCGGTGGCATTTCAACTACGTTTACCGAATTCTCTAGACCCGCCCTTCTTAAGCAGCGTTTTATAGCCGTACTTATATCATTTGAGATGAAGGGTAGGATAAACGGGACCTTTTTGTCGCTAGAGTTATCATTTGGGGGCCTCCGATTTCTCCTACACCTATCCCGAACTACAGTTTCGTAGCCATTGGAAATGGCTATTTGCCGCGGCAAGTACCCCAACGATAACTCTAGCGACAAACCAAAAGAAGACTGGCTTCCATTTCTGAACGTGCAAATTAGCCTATCAGAAAACGGTTACATTACGAAGTGGTTTCGAAAGCCAAGTGGTAAAAACATCTTGGTTCATTAGCTCTCCTCTCACCCCTCTCACACGAAAAGGGCGCTTGTGAGAAACATGTATTGAACAGCTACCGGCGTGTGCACAGGAAGACAACAGAGAGAGGAGTCCCGGAACTTGGCGCGGCAAATAGCCACTTTTAATGGCTACGAAACCGTAGCTCGAGATAGGTGTAGAGGAAACTACCGGTACCTCAACGATAACTCTAGCGACAACAATGTCCTGTGTATACTACCCTTCGTTTCAAATGAAGTAAGTGCAGCTATAAAACGCTGCTTAAGAAGGGCGGGTCTAGAGAATTCGGTAAACGTAGTTGAAATGCCACCGAGTAATCTTAGGCGCCAGCTAGTTCGTAACCGACTATACGACCGTCTAGGTGCAATGCAAAATTGCGTAATTTGCCCCAGTGGTAGAGACGGTGACTGCATGAGTTCGGGTACAGTCTATCTGATCTCTTGTAAAGCGTGCGGGACGAATACGTTAGCGAAACGGGTAGACCACTCTGCGTACGTATAAAAGAACACCTAGTCAACAAACGTAAGCCAAGTACTCCACTCGGTAGGCATAGCACGCAGAAACATAACGGAGATTTTGAAGTAAGGGTTACCGATCCTCGCGCAAGATTCGAGAACACAAGCGCGCAAAACTCTAGAGGCATTTTGGATTAATTCTAAGAATCCGAAAATGAACCGCAAGGAGGAATGCCTCGTTAGCACGCGTGATATTGGACAGTATATAAACCTGTTATTCTGATGGGAGGGGCACATTACGCTTCCATGTGAATTCTGTGCGGTCGGTCTTCACGCGACCTACTCAGTGGAAGACTCATAGAAAGCGGTGAGTGTGCAGAGCTATGCTAGATGTGGTTGAAATCTTGGTTTAGCGTTTTCTCTGTTTGGTTATGGAGGTGTTTGGCCGAGTGGATTGCTGTCAACTTGACCCTTCCAGGCTCTGAGGAAGGCGAAATCCGCCGAAACGTCAGCTTGTGCGTAAATAAAGAAATAAAATAGCACCTCGTGTTTGCTGAACAGAAGTAGAAAGATATATTCTATCAATGCCGAGGTCAATCAATCAATCAGTGCCGAGAAAGTCGGACTTGGGAGTTGGTGAAAGTAGTTGTTTCAACTTGAGAAGTCATTTTAAGAGTAGTATGAATTAATGAGAATATATTTTCCCTAATATAGAAATATGGAATGGGAGCGTAACAGTTCGTTTGAACTTTGCTGTCAATTGTTTTACCAGTACGTCATTGTTCATTTATCGTCATCGTCGTCTCTGTTGCAGTGAACAGCACGGTGGCCTCTGCTAAGTCGCAGACGACTTTTTTGTACGGGGTTTTCGTGAGTGGTCGACCGACCGAGCCGACTCATTTCTATGATGACCGCAATGGAAGAAGATAGATTTCGTTGGCGGAACATTGATTCGCAATTTTTCGAGTTTGCGTGACATGAAGAGTGCATCCGAAGACTGAGTCCTCCCCGTCCACATGAGGAAATCTGCAAATTTGCAAGGATATGGCAAGCGAGAGAAGTGCGGTAAAGCAGCGAGCATGTTAAGAAAGCGATGAGATGATGTTCGCTTCATCATCGCCATCATCGTCATCATTACTGAAAGTGAGTGATTCCGTGAGAGGTACGATCGACTGGTGCTCTTTTGAGGCACATTTGTGCACACTCGCAAAGATCACCGGGCTCAATCGATTTTGCCTGCGTCTCTTTGAAAAGAGCGCCCTGTCGGGCAGTTCAGTCAGTTAGCGCTGCTGCTGCTGTTGCTGGGGCTTCTATACGGTGTTGAGGGCGTTTATTAAGAGAAGTGTTCGTATTCTCTTCGATAAGCATTAAGGTGCTTTTCCGTGATTTCTAGGACAAATATTGAACAAACTTCAAGTAGCACACCCTACGGATGGTAACACTGTCATTGTAGAATCATCGGTCCCAGCTTTAGGAAATGAAAAGAAAACTAGCAGTTATATTAAGAAACTGTGTTTTTAGATGATTTTTGGAATGTCTGTCTAGCGGTTAGTTCAACGGGTTTAGTTTACAGTCATTTATTACCATTGATAGTCGTTGACGTGGTAGCTGAAAAACGTTGCTGTGTGGTTCTTGGAAATTGTAGATTCTTGTTAATAAAATATTCAAGCGTACTGGCGTAGATGAGAAGTGTTTTGCTGGGAAATGTTATTCATACCGATGGTTGGTTCGACTTTTACGAGTTTTTCGTTTTTCTTCCGCGCCCGGTAATGGGCACTTGTTCTGTTGCTACTTAAGACTTTTCTCGAACCCCGCAATAAACGGTGGTTTCTTCTTCGTTGGTTTTCGAAGTCTGCTTTCGAAAGTCGTATTGCATGCTCTTGCATCGTTAAGCTTTGATGTGCCTTCGCCAATACGTTCACATGGTTTCTGACTTGATTTTATTTTTGTCCTAGTGTTTGCCTACAATTTCGTTTATCATTAGGGGACTTGAACGAGCAAGCGTGAAAGTTTCTCGGCGAGCCCCACAAGTGACTTTACCTATAATCGTTTGGATCATTCAGCCTAAACTTTAGTTTGAGTCAATTGGTGGGCTTTATCTTTTAGTCGGATGTGTTTACGAGTAGTCGTATCCATCTAGAGTAGACTTGGACGAGTACGACCTTGAACCAGCTCGGCTACACTTCCCGCTTGTTTAACGGAAAACTTTTGTCAATAAATGTGAAGGATACGATCCGGCTACATCTAAGCACACTTGTGAGCGTGTTAATGCGTATACTAAAGTAGTTCAGTCTAAGGTGTACAGGAGTAACATGTGCTACATGTGCTCGATACTGTCAATCAGCCTTCGTCTTAGGGCCAGTATATTTTCGCTTTTCGTCTTCATTTCACCATTATCCATCAGAAGGTACTTCTGTTGACATGCTCAAAATCCATTTTGAAAATGAACCATGGTTTATATTGTTGATAAATGAAGTAAATAAAAATAATAGTAAAAACAAATCACCATATTTTGAGTATGTGGGCTGGTAGAATGCAAGTAATTTAACATATTTCCAACATAATTCAAGTGGAGATCCTTCCTCGTAGAAGGAAACTTACCTAAGCGCCAACTCAACAGGCGTAGTCAGATAAGGCAACACGGTTTGTGTAAAGCAGTCCATTCGCTTTGATGTTTTTTGTTTTTCTCACATGACCAACGATCTTATTATGTTTTTGTGAGGTGAGCTGGTGAAATAAGTATCTTTCCTTTAAAGGTCTTAGATTTTAGCTTTAAAGGTCACAAACAAAACGAGTTCTTTGATGCTATGATGTCTCCAACGTTTTAGTCATATGTGTCCTTTATAATATCAACGTCTTCTCAGGGAACATCTACTTGTATTTTCCATTTTCTTGTCCTAAAACATGGATCGGAAGGGGCGGGTAGCGCAATGTTAGTGATGCCGTTCATAACAAGCATGGAGTTGGTACGACCCTGCCCACGACGCGCCAAGTTTTTCACCCTTCTGGGTCGGGAATTTGGTAGCATACTTATTTGGGAGCTTCTCACTGCTTGTAGTTCAAGTTGAGAGCATCTAGACTGGCTCTCTCAGGTCTCCAGAAAGAATCGACTCGACTAGCATTCAACCGCATTTCTGACGAAGACGACAATCTTCAAGCAGCAGCCGAACAGATGCAGAAAGTTCGGGGACAAATTCAGGAAATGCTGAGATCCGCACAACAGATGTGTGGACAGTTCGTGCAGAAAAAAAAAGAAAAAATTAAGAGAGCATGGGATGGGAATGGCAACAGCACACCTGTTCTGACCGTTTATTATTGAATAGACAGAGCTGACTTCTTTTTCATTTCGGGTTTTTGTACGTATTTTTGCTACTAGCTATTTCAGCAGACAATTACTGTTGCGATAACCGTGATTTCTTGGTACGTATTTGGATCAAGTAGGAAAGGCACAGTACAGAAGCTGTGGGAAGGAAACCGTGACCGTCCAGGTCCTTTGAGGCTCTTTATTTACAACCTATTTTCTTATGATCGTTTGAAATACAACCAAAGTGGTACTGAGAAATTTATAAAACGTGGACGCCAGGGCAGATTCGAACCAGCGATTACGCTTTCCGGTTGGCTCTGTATCTAGCCTTCATTGTAATTTTGGGTTCATTTCAAGATGGATCTTCTGTATCTGGTTTACCAGTCAACACTTAAATGCACGGCATATAAGGTCTTCGAAAAAATATGTGTAAATACCTCATGCATTTTCTATTGGTGGCATTTATCTTAGCCATGGCGGGTGCGATTCACTTCACCAAACTGTCGAAAACGACACAACTTATTAGTGGGTTCTTTGTCTGTATTTTCACGGTTTTTTTGTTTATTATTAATTTACAAAGGCGCTGGTAGGTCCGCTACTGGAGGAAGCCGCACCCTTACAAAATTAGTTCAGAATTATCACTGCGTATTAGAGGCTTTAGGCCAGTTGCTGTGATAAGAAGAAAAATGGGACATTTCTAAATACTCTATCGAAATCGGATTTAGATAAGTATTAAAATTGGATCAATATTTTACTTTTGCTATATGATGACAGCAAAAACAGCCAATGCAGGGCAAGTAATGGACGTGGGAAAGTTTAGATATATAAATGTGTATCTTTCTAGTAACTTGTATTTGCTAAAAATGACACTGCTTTCATGTTCTCAGAGAATTTTCCACCGTCATCGCTACTGTATTATCCAACTTTTTCATTTCCGTTGTCGCCGTTGTGAACTTCATGTGTCTCATCACCACTAAGAAATTATGGACCATCACAGTAATTACCGAATGGAACAAATCGACTTGTACAAACCCCTGTGTTCAATTGTCGTCCTTCACAAGCAAAGTGTTCTTCATCGTGGTTCTTTTTAGGATTATTTGGATAATTGTGAAGCTTTCAGTTTACATTATCTTTAGATGTGGATTATTTTTTGTGCCCTTCTGGTGAACAATAGCACCGATTTCGAGCAATAAACGGATGTCATTTCGGAAGTATAAATTATCGAGAACGCGTGATTTATAGAAAGACAAACTGGGTTGGCTCGAGTAGTGGGGATGTACGTATCTCATTTCCTGCGATAGTCACCAATTTATCGTGGTTCATTTAATATTCAGTGAAGCAGTATTTTTTATTTTTGTTTTACATGACCAGTGACCATGTTTTACATGAATCTACGCTGCGGATTCCAGCACTTCTTGCATTTCGGATAGTCGTTTCGACCGCTATTTGAGGATTTCGCCTTCTTTGTGGTTGTCGTGGAATGCTGGTCGAGTCAATTATTCATTACAGTCTTGGGGAAAACCGGGCTAGGGCATTCACACGTGGGTTGGAGAAGAGCGTTGGGGTGTTGGTGGAACTAACGCACTTTGTATTGTGATCGACGACATTACTAACCACTGCTCTACCCCCGTCCTATACAGCAGTACTGTCGGTTCCTTAGCGCTTTTGCATATCGTAAAAGCCTCCACTCTATATCATTCATATGGTATTGGTCCCGTAGGCCAGAAGGGAGCGGTACCAACTGTCGTCTCGTCGTCATTCACGCCGCACCGAGTCGCCGCGATCCGATAATGCGCGACGAGGGCGCTGCGATGCGGGTACATGTCGATCCTGTGGTCATCAACGACAAAATAAACAGGTTAGACAGTATTTGAATATTGTGATGGATGAGTTGAGACTGGACTACTTTGTTATATTAATTCTCGTTTTCAGTTCTTCACCATCGGAACCAGGGTCACTGAATGATGACGCAAGTTCTACATATGTGGGAGCAGTAGTGTCATCAATTGGTTCACAAAGCACCGAAACTGCACGGAATCCTTCCTTTCAAAGCTTTAATGTGAGTCTATATAGACATCGTTACTGGAAAAATTTATTCTTGAACATACGGTTAGACTTATAATTGTTCTGTTCAGGACGTTGTAGATTTAGTGTTTAATCCTCTACGTTCTGTGATCAGCCAAAATCGGCGGCGTTACACCGAAGATGGCTTTAATCTTGATCTAACATGTAGGCCTCTTCATTTATTTGGAACGTGTTTCACTTCATTGCTTTCCTGTGCTGACATTCAAATGTTACAGATATAACCGATCGAATAATTGCTATGGGATATCCTGCAAGAAGTATAGAGCGTTTGTATCGCAACAGTATGTATCACACAGTGAAATTTTTGGAACGCCATCACGCTGGCCACTATAAAGTTTTTAATTTGTGAGTTTTCTTTTAAGTAAGTTACCAACTGCCGTCTTCAGTTTTCCAGTTTCTTATAGCTTCCGGTTACTTAGTATTAAATTGTAAGAAGTCAGGTGTGAAGGGAAGATCCGTACATTAGATGTTATAACGGACCGTGTTAATAAAATATAGTGTTCCCAAGACCGACTTTCTACTAACCTCGGCATTGATTGATAATTCGATGTTTTTCTTCAATAAGCAGACACGAGGTTGTTATTATAGAATTTATGAGGATACAATAGCTGGTGTTTCGGCGGTTTCGCTTTCTTCAGAGCCTGAGAAAGTAGAATTGAGATACGATCTACTCAGCCAAACACTTTCATAACCCCAGCAGATAAAACTTAACAAATAAATTTGTATTCGCATAAGAAACAGCTTTATTTTATTCGTTGTAAGTATTTAAGTTAGTTAGTGGATAGCAGCAGAACAGAGTAATATATGGGCGAGGACTGTGCATGTGTCAGGTCATTGGATCAGCCTGAGGTATGGCGCCAGGTCACGCGTGATGACAAGTCACTTCTCCGTGCGGTTCATTTTTGAATTTTTGGAATTGATCCAAAACGCTTCAAAGGTTTTACGCCCTGATGTTTTCGATTCGTGCGTGAGGATAGTGACTCCTACTTCAAAACCTCCGTTGTGTTTCTGCATCTTATGCGCGCCTAGTGGAATGTTTGGTTTTAATTTAGATTTACCGACTAGGTGTTTTATGCGGATGCAGAGCGGTCTACCCGTTTCGCCAACGTATTCGTCCCCGCACGCTTTACAAAAGACCAGGTAGACTGTACTGGAACTTTATTTATTAAGTTTTATCTACTAGGGTTATGAAAGTGTTTGGCTGAGTAGATCGCATTTCAATTTGACCTTTCCAGGCTCTAAAGAAGGCGAAACCGCCGGAACATCAGCTATTGTATCCTAATAAATTCCATAATAACAGCCTCTTGTCTGCCTATTGAAGAAAGACATCGAAAATATGGCGTTATTCGACTAAAAGGTATAGAAGTTACGATAGTCGAAAAGTGCCGATGATACGAAATTGGTGGCAGGCTGACGCAGTAGTTTTTTTCTTTTTATTCCACAGTCGTTGTGAGACATTTATTTTTCGAAAACATAGGATTTATGTGGTTTTTGAAGTCTTCGGACGTTTTACATACGGAAGAAGAATGAAAATGAAAGGTCTCTGTTCTGCCTTTCAAATCTTTATAACGTCGACTCGCTTTAAAGTGAAAGAAATGGTGTAGGTTTCCTGAATTCTCGTTAATAAGCGTCTTTTTTCGGCTGCAAAAGACTGTTTTATTTGAGATGCTTTGATGTCTGGTTATCATACATAAGTTCTCACTGCGTGAATGAGTTTCTTGATTGGTTTTTATCTCGCAGGTGTCCAAAAATATTTGCGCCTATCAACTTCGATCAGTGGTATCTCGGCTTATAGTGAGCTTTATTACTTGAGATAAAAATCGTTGGAATATGCAGTTTTTACCAGTAAGATGCCAGGTTGTCCTACCGCGATGAAGTTTTGATTTCATAGTGTGCAATGTGTTTTCATCCCAATTTTTAAAGTTTCTTTCTTGTTTTAAATAAGCAGGAAGGGAACGTTTGGAAGAGGAAAACACGTTGCTTACAGGACGAGTGGTGAATTCTTTTATTTCAGTCTGCTAAGTGCTTAATGCGTCAAGTGTTCAAGAATCATCGGATTTATAATGTTGTGAATTACTGAATTCCCAGAATCATGTTGCAGATATGTTAAGGAAAAGATATTCAGTTGTCCTGTTCTTTTTAATATTGGAGTTTTTCAGACGAGGAAATTATTTCTACAAAGTGGAAAAATTTCATGGTCGAGTTGGATTATATCACATGAAGGACCATCAACCACCGCGACTTGATCTCATGGATCCTTTTTGTAAGGAGGTAAGTGGTCCAAATCTCTTTGAATTTCTATCATTGCTTCGATCCAAATTAACCTGTATTCATTAATCATCCGGTAGCTTATGGGAGTATCAACAGGGTTTGTATTGACCTCTGTCGTGTACCACGGTTGTTGGTTCCGTTTACTCAAAATGTCCCGAGAGTACGCCTTTATTTTTAAGCTTTTGCCCGTTTAATGAGCAGCAGAAGCGCACCAAGCGCAGATTCACCTTTTACTGGGTTTCTGGATGAAAATGTCGAATTCCCTTTCGTCCTAGGTGTGCTGTTGGTAATCGAACGCTGCTCGACATCACAATGCAACACTCCCAAGCCACAATGAAGGGGCAAAATATGAGGCTTAGGGGAGCCGCTGGTCTTCATTACTCGTTATAAATGTCGTTCTATTAATTTATCATTTTGGCGATTCCAGGTAAACGAGTATCTGAAAGCAGATCCCAAAAATGTTGTTGCCGTACATTGCAAAGCTGGCAAGGTGTGCAGTTTTCTTGGATGGTTGGCTTTGGTTTAGAAGACATCATATTGGCATTGCTATTGATGCAATTATTTGTTAAGTCTTCTACGACTTCGTTCGATATCAACAGTTTCACTGTGGCTTCACTCAGTTTTAAGTGAGTTTTCCGTTTCTTACAGGGGCGTACTGGGGTAATGATCTGCGCTTACCTCGTATCGATAAAGTTTTATGAAGAGCCGCGTCAAGTAATGGATTACTACTCAATCGTAAGGACGGTTAACAACAAGGTTGGTGTAGAATCGAGCTCTGTTCACTTTTTAGTTTCTTTTTGGCCGTTAGCATTCCAAGTAATTTTAACTACAACGATGCAAAAAAGGAGACAAAATCTCTCTAGCTACGTTTAATATTAGGCAATAACAAATGTGTAGTGTATACGCTACATATACGCATATACATATACATACGTTTACAGGTAATGCATGCGTGCATTGTATGCGTATATAGATACATATATTTATATATATGTACATATGTACACATGTACATATATATATGCACACACGTATATGTGTTCATATAAGTCCTCTAAGTAGAAATGTCTTGCTTTTCAACCACAATTCCATCACCTACAGTATACGTCTCACGGCCGGGTTTGCGGTTTGCCGTTCCAAGTCTTAAATCATTTACTAGTTTTATTACTTGTGAGAAGATTGTTAGTATATGCGACCAGTTCAGTGGTAATTGCTCAACAAATAGCTCTGTACAGAATGGGGAATGGAATTCGTTTGCTCAAATAGATATTCTCAACTCTTTTTTCTATTTTTGAAACTCGATTTAGTTTTTCTTTTATGCTGTTGTTCTAAGTGTTCTGTCTGCAACGAAATATTCGAACGCACATCGATATTTCTGTTTAAGATTACTGACTAGCTTCATGCATTTGGGAACGTGCTCGATAGTCTTTCGTATTCGAGATTCAGTTCCGGATTGCTTTTAATCCACTGTGTTCTTACCTCGGATTCTTGCATTTTTTCCTAGTTGGGTGCTAAAAGCATCTTACATGATCGGCTTGAGAGAAGAATTCTCGTTCCTCTTTAGTTTGTGAACTGTTTTCATAGAGTATCCTAAGATCAGTTCTGTGCATATGTTGGTTTTTCGTGATTTGATGTATACGTATACTACCTGTATTTAAGTAATTCACTGTATTTTGTTCACTACATAATCGTATTCTAATCTCTGCTCAATTTGCTATAATTACGTGCTTGAGAGTAAAAATTCTGAAATTTTTTTCCTTCCACCACTTTGTAAGCAGAATTCTTTAGCCCTGGAACGCTTCATTTAAAGTGTTGTATGGTCTGTATGGTTTTTGAAAGCTATAGTATAGCTGAATACTCAGTGTAGTTTACTGTTTTTTTTTAATTTAGCGGTGTTTATGGTATAATGGTTCTCAAATTCAGTCATTGATCAAGCGAAATGCGACTTTACTTAGGGTGTGACGATACCATCGCAACGACGCTATATCTATTATTACGCACAAATGCTCAAATACGGTCTGACGTACACCCCACTGCGGATTGAGCTTGTTGGCGTCTATGTTGAACGACCTCCACAACCCGGTGCGGTTTTTTGAGATTTTGAGCATTTTAATCCAATTTAGGTTACTCTAATTTTAACATTGTTGTACGCTTTAATGACGAGATTTGTTGAAATCACAATCTTAACATTTTATTTGCTTTTTACTGCAATTTTTCACGGCAGGGTTCTATGTGAAATACAACTATGATGATACTGAGATATTTGTAAAACTCTGGACCGCAGGTGCCTGCGGTGAGGGACGAATGCGCTACTACCCTTTGTGTGGGCTAGCGCGTACACCACCACACTACGCCGGTTCTTCGTTTCGCCTGTCCCTCTACCACTGCTATCAGCAGTCACCTGTCAACGGCATTGAAAACTAGCTGTGAGATTGAACGTTGTATAGTCAATGATAGTGTTTTGCAACGTTCGCTGTTGCATACTACTGAATGTTCATTCTTCGACAGATTCCGTTGTTTTCGTTTCTGACTTTGCAAGTGGATGCCAGAAGTATTTTTACAAACATCTCCAACAAAAGTTGAAATTCTATGACATTTGTTAGAAGTCAATCGCTGGGTGTTCTTGCTGATCGAAATGAATTCTGTGATCTCACAATTGTTCATTTAGGTGCGACTTTCAAAGGAGATCTTGTAATGCGTGTCACACAGAGTGATATTGAAATGTTCACCGGCGCTCCAATCACGATTTCTCGGCAGCAGTGGTGCTGTTTTGCCTATGTGTATTCATTTTTTTCCTATTTGTACAATTTCTGTTTAGGATTGATGAAGAGAGGTTATGGTCAGGAAAGGTACCATTTGGTGAGGATAGCTACGATCCATCTTCGGATTCTTTTGATGTCAACAACACGTGTGTTTCAAGGTTTGCATACTCCAGATATCTTGTCAGATCTGTGATAGGATATTTTAAGTTTTTGTTTTGTCACTTAATTTTTTAAAGAGTTTAATGTAAACATCAGAGAAATATTTCTAATTTAAGGCGAGCGTGGGGCTGGACAGTTACACATCCATATCGTGTCTATCTAGAAGGTGATATACGTGTGGATATATTCGCTGAAACTACGGCCGCAGGATCACGTCTTCGAAAAAATAAGAAAAAACGTGAGAAGGTAAGGGTTTCAAGCTGTAATATTTATTGGCTTTTTACAGCTCGCTGGATCAGTTTCGTTCACATAGAGGTGTTTCATTAGCTTGATTTTGACATTTGGCCATGTTTGACGCTTTTAGTATGAGCAAAAATGGATACCAAATAAAAATGTGCGTTGATACTGTAACTTTCATGATCCGGTTTATTTTCGCGAATTGCTCTGTTTTTATAACTAATGGCTGTATGTTGCTCGGGAAAGCTTTTTAGCTAGTATTTTAACTTGTTCTGGAAGCGTGTAATCAGCTTTTCGTCAATGACTGTCAGCGCCCACGTGACTCAGGAGATATCGTGCAAAATTTATGTCGTTTAATTCACTAGAGGTCTACTTTACGTTTCAGTTTGGTGCTTTCGTCGCGTTGTTAACGAAAAGCAATCGAATTCGGAAGTGTTTGCTTGTTAAGATTTTTGTGGAACGAAGGGAGCCGCCACATTTTAGTTGTTTTGTTCTATATTTTAATTTTTTGGAAAAGGAATGTTGCGGAAAGCGGTTGCGTGCTTCGCAAGCTGTTCATTTGTTTTACAATCTTTCAAAGTCTTAGCTCTCGGTGCTGATCAATCCCTGAGGGATGTGCCATGTATTTGACTTAATAAGCACCGTTGGAGGTGACTGAATGCATATCTGGCCTTTACAATGACTCGCGGTGGCCTACCGATGTATCGAGCCAGTGCTGCTATCCTCCCAGACAGGTCTGGTACCATGCGTAAGCCGGAGGGATGGAAGGCTTGGTGAACCTGAAGGCCCGGGATCGAACCCATGTGTATCCCCAGTTCGCCCCCCCCACCACTACGCTAAGAGCACATTCAGTGTATATTAATTATACTGAAGACTAAAACGGCAAACCTTGGAATCCAGGAATCCCACTGAGACAGAAGTTACACATGGCATTCTTTTATTAAAAGTATTGGTTTCTGACGTCATTGTTCCCGTCTATTTAATTTGATTTGGTTCTTATTTGTTCCTAATATCATGTTTTCATGGCTACAAATATTGTGATTGCTTAAGCGTCTGCACTTTTTAGATTGGACATTTGTGGTTGAACACGATGTTTACGTGCCCAGGTTCTTGTGGAAGAGGCTACCGACATGGTGACGAGATGTCGCCGTATCCTAAAGGGGCAACATCAATAACAGAAAGAAAAACATCTCCACCATCTACATCCGGCATCACTTCCACTGCCTTGAAGATGCCGTGTTCACCATTCTCGCCGTTTTCTGGTAATGGTATGCGGTTCGAGGATCTTTAGTTGATGTTGTTTCTATATAAAATGTGATGTCTTTTAGCGCAGTGCAAATAAATTGTAATTGAACTGAAAGTTTATTTGTGACTTCGTTGTTGCAGATCGGAAGTCGCATAGTAGTGATCCACATATTCCATCTCTGGGTGTCGGTTGTAATGACTGTCAAAAGAAACGGAAAGCGCCTTGTGCAAGCGAACGATGGGAGGCTAAAAATCTTGAGGTTTGTTCATAAGTGACTGAAGGTATGAAATACAGATCTGATTTAAATTTTTTAGTTAAAACTCCCACCAGGTTTGGAAGAACACTGTCCTACTTCATCATTATTTGACATCTACGGCGATCGTAGCAAAGCGTTGGTTGTGGTTCTGTTGATTCCAACTTTGTTCAGATTCATTTGTATTGTGATAGCATGTCATTCCAATTAGCACTCATATGAATAACTTTCTATAAACCTCGACATAAGTAATCAATGTATGTATATATGTGCATATATGTATGCATCTATATGTACCTCCTAACGGTTTACCGCCTCATCGTGACTGCGAGGTGTTCCTGGGCGTCGGACTGCGCTGTACAGGGGAGGATTCGTCCCCCTGTCAGGATCTCCCAACCTGAGGAGTCCAGCTTTTCCATTAGTAAGCCTGGCTAAGAGTAAACCAATACATGGATCCACCACCGTCGTGGTATTGATGTCGCATGGTGACAAATATCCCTATGATCCATAGGGTCTGCGACTGTCTGTGGTGGTGAGGACTTGGGGCAGACTCTGACCAGGTTCAGTTCGGGATTCCAGGGAACCACAGTGGCTTAACCAATAAACCTCCGAAAAATGAAGGTTATGCTGAGGCCCGCACAACCAGTGAGGACGGGCCGTTCTAGTATCAGGTATGCATGTGTGTATGTACACATATATATATATATATATAATGTATATATCTATATATATTCTTACGATGGTTGATATCATTTGTTGTTGTCACGGGTCGGTAGCTGACGTTTCTATGACTTCGCCTTCTTCAGAACTTCTTCAGTATTTTATATAACGATATCCATAGAATTCGGTGAACTATCTATAGAATTGGTGAAGATCAAATATATAGATGAACACCATTCTGTCTGAAAAGAATTTGCTCACCGTTTTGTTGCGTTTCGAACCACCCGTGTGTTGTTCACGTCGTTTGAGAAATGAGACCTACCCAGATCAAAAACTTCGTTTGATAAAAGGCGGCAGGACACCTGTGATATAGATGCCTTTCATTCGCCATCCCAGTTTGTCTTCTGGCTTTCGATATTTCCTCAAAACGCTTCAGAAGTTTTGTACGTTGATGTTTCTGGTTCCAGCGCTGGGCTCCTTACAATCACTTAAAGCGCATCACCGTTGTGTTTGTGTGACCTGAGTTACCTAGAGGAGTGTTTTATTTAATTTTAAATTTCCCATCTAGATGTTTTTTATCGGATACGAAGTATTCCAGCCGTTTCCTCAATATGTTATTCACCGCATGCCTTACATGAAATCAAGTAAATTATACCCGAACTCATGCAATCTCCGTCTTTCCGGTTAGAACATACCACACAGTTTTATGAGTTGCATAAACGATCATAGAGCCGATTGCGGGCTAGTTGACGACGTAGGGTATTAGGTGGAAGGTCAATAGCTACTATAAGACCACTTCTTCTAAGACACTTCTTAATGGTGTCACGTATTTCTTCTGTTGCGAAGAGTATCTTGAATGGATTGTTATTTATGTTTGAAATATTATTTCAGGAGTAACCTTACTTTTTGTTATGATTTGAGTTGTTTCTGCTTCGTTGCCATTAGAAATGGTTATTTTTCGTGCACAGGAGAAGAAGAAAGGTAGGAATCCCTAAGCTTGGCGCGAAAAATACTCATTTCCAATGGCTACGATAAAAGAAGCCACTTGGGTCAGATTAAAGAATATGGTTGTGCCGCGAGACAATGTTTTAAACCTAAATAAGATTATTTTCAGGCTACCCTTCATATCAAGTGAATTAAAATGCGCCATTATGAAGTGCCTAAGTATAAATGTTTTCGAGAATTTTGTATTGGTTATTGACCTCCCACGTAATACCGTACGCCCTCAGTTGGTTCATAACCACCTCTATGACTGCAGGTGCAGCTCAAAAAGCTGTACGATCTGTCCTAACGGGAGAGACGGGGATTACATGAGTTCAGGTACAGAATACTTAATCTTATGCAAGTTATGCGGTGAAGAATACGTTGGGGGAAGGGGTAGACAACTTTGTGCCCTCATGAAAGAACATCTAGATGGGAAACTTAAGATTCAGTAAAGTGCTACTACTAGTACAAGGTAAGATTCTAGTTGCGTGTAGGGCACAAAAGCGCAACTATGATTTTGAAGTGACTCTCAGGATTCTAGTTCAAGAATGGAAAACAGCTAAGGGGAGAGTCTCTAAACGTCTTGGATAAATTTGAAAATTCCGAAGATGAACCGGAAAGACGATTGTCGCACTATCACAAATGATTTGGCGCATCTCTCCAAATTGATTTTTTGATCTGGTTGAGTCTCACTCATCGTTAGCAAAACGCAGTTGGTTTCACATGCAAGAAAGCATTTATATAATAGATTTTCATTAGTGTTATAGATAGTTAACTGAATTATGTATGTCGTTGTATAAAATACATCCAGTCTCTTTGGAAGGCTAAGTCTCCGAAAAGTCAGCTCCCGAATCACGGCAACAACCAGCACCAACCTCGCGTCAGCTCGTGATGGCAGTTCAAATCCATATATACATATATATATATACACTTGTATATATATACATACATATATATGTACATGTATATATATATATATGTATATCGGCCGTTTAACATTGTTATAGGCCTCGGTTCGGTATTGAGGAATTGCTTCGAAATGCACATGCTTCAAATCTAGTCCACGATGTCTATAATGAGCGACGATCCGCGCTTCCTACACGTTGGTCATACCTTTCGGAGATAATTTTTTACCGTGTTACTATTGGCCAGGAGAAAAGTGCTTCCTTCTAGCATTTTTCTTCTCATTTATTTATAGATGGAGAACCAGTCGAAGCAGCCGTTGAAGGGCGGCCTGAGGCCGGCGGTCCCACACTGATTCGTCGAAATCGGGATGAGCATGTGCACGTATTTCCACTGATTGAGGTAGATCGCGCATTTAAGAATGAAAGTATGCCACCAGGTTTCAAGGTGTGTCATCACAGCTGTCATATCGGTTTGTTAAACAAGCGTTTTTACTAAGTTTGTGAAAGATGTAACCGTAAAAGAGTTTTAGGTGATTATTGTCACTCGATGTATTCATTCTCAAGATCCTGTGGCTCAAGAGAAAGCGGAGACGGCACTAGCTGATGCACGTCGTGTTGTTGCTAAGCATGAAGAGGAAAGGCGAAACAAGTGCAAAAAAGCTGTAAGATTCTCATTCTTTGCTTCTGCCTTCTGTAGCTTTGAATGATATAACCACTCACCTAGATCTCGCGGTTACCATCTATTTAGTTTGGTCTCTTCATTTTTTTTCTGCTTTACACTTACTGGTTCTTCGTGGACTAATTCTTATAAATGACCCGAAAATAAATTAATTTC
Organism: Angiostrongylus costaricensis; assembly: GCA_900624975.1. NCBI lineage: Eukaryota > Metazoa > Nematoda > Chromadorea > Rhabditida > Metastrongylidae > Angiostrongylus > Angiostrongylus costaricensis. The sequence goes on along the minus strand of UYYA01004091.1, from coordinate 141,738 downwards.
CCATGGAAGTATGTCTGCTTGTATCGGACAAATTTTTTTGTAGCTGTACTTAAAGCGTTTAAAAGTTTGTCAAGTCTGCGAATCCCTCAGTTTTAGTTATTGAAGAATTTTCGGCACTTATTGAGAGACCGCTACCGTCAGGAGTTCGTTAGTTTTATCACAGCTTTCGAGGTTGAGCTTCTATGGAGGCGCTGAATTGGCTTGTGAAACACTGCTTGTATCGCCGCACTATACTACTGGGGTCTTCTAAATTGCATTTGGTGGTTTCTGGGCGGTTTAACACTTCGGAATTTCGTACAGGTTATGTTTCAGATAAACTGCCCTCCAGCAAACGTACCAATTGTAGGAGCAGGTCCGCTCAGCACTGCTAGTTCATGGCCAAAGTGTCCACTTCAAACGGAATTAAGGTCATCGTCGTCACATGTTGGTTATAATTGTTATGGAGATAATTTTTTTTTGGAATATATTGCGCTATGGGAGTTTTTTTTTGCTTATTGAACGTGTAGCCTTGAGAATCATAATAAATACACCACCAATAGATTAAATGTCATAGAGAATCATGTGGATGCCTAAACATCCTTTTTCTCTAGTCATTTCATGTAGTAAGGTAGGAATCAGGAAAGCATTGAGTTTCTAATTTTTCATTGTTCCACTTCTCTGAAAGCTTTAGTCATTTAAAAATTTGATTAACTGGTTAAAGATTTTGTTTCTATGTGTAGTTGATGGCTATCGATCCCTCTTACAGATTCACTTCAATGTTCATCGTAAGCAGTCGAAATGCCCTTATTGATATACAATCCCAAGATTTTTTTTTAGGGAAACAGCGTAGCATTTCCTGCCAAGCCGGGACAGTGGGAGCATACGGCCAGCAGTAGTGGCAGTGCTAGTGAGGTGTGTACTAACCAATAGCATTGTTTCAGTTTTGCCAATATGGTTCGAGGTCGTCTAAGTTTTTGCCATGGTTCCCCTCATCAATTTTTTGTTTCGCACATTGATGAGATGATAATTTTGTAGTTAGTTGTTAGGATTTCGTATAAAAGAGGCCAGTGTTCTTTGTTGGAGAAAAGAAATTTGCTGCTATGGTTTTTGTGTTTATACAGTGATGTTTGTCCATTAATAAAAGTAATAACGATGCAAAATCCAAACTCTTTGGAGCATTTGATTTGAGCAGTTATGTTTGAGTAAGAGTAAAAAGTTCTGGTGTAGGATGTTTATAAGGAAGGGCTTTAAATGTAAAATAATATATTGTATCTTATAGTGTATTTAACGAACTAGTTGTAAATCCTGAAAGAAGTCTTTGCATGAGCCATGGCAGCAATGGCGAGGGGAGGCTTTTGTTATGTTTCATAATGTGCTAAGATACTGTTAGCTGCTAATGCTTCTTTCCGTTCCCTTTCCCAACTTATTTTAAGGCTTCTATGCCGATAGAGATTCAGCATGCTTTTCACCACCTCAGTATGAAACGTTTACACATTTCTAATTGTGGTAGTTTTCATTTACATGTTGTTAGAGGCAATTCATTGTTATTTACAGTGTGCTGATGACTGCGACAACCGTTTTGTGCAGTTACATGGCAACGATGCCGATGTTTTTGGCAATTCTGATGAGGACCCATTCCGATCCAGTACTAGTCAGAACGGCGCAAACGCTGCTGAAAACTCGTCATCCAGTGATTCCGGTTCACACGATCTCACTTCTGGAGTGGATTCATTGTTTGGTGATTGTCATTTGGTTCTGTCACAATGTGAGAGTGCAGATAAGGTGTGACTAAACAGTAACAACTTCATAGCACCGCTTTCTTATTACGAACTAAGTGACCAGTATTTTCATATTCGGAAACGCTCCTTCCGTGCTGTAAATAACGTAGGTGTGCTTTCCAGTTAACTGCTTTTCATTCTTTATTTCCTCTCAATCTAAACTAATTTATACCATACTTACTTTCGCTAACTTATACTAATTTGTCTAACATTTCCCAACGCTCTTTCTTACTAGTCGCATTTTTTTTCATTTGCAATGACTAATTAATGTGATTTACTCGTTACTATTTGTTTCTCTCCGATGTTCTTTCCGATTGCAGAGGTCATATTTTAGTTGTTACTTTTCTCGTTATTGAGTTCATCTCATGCACGATCCCGTTGACCTGGTTTGATTTTGTGTGTGGTCAGTAGCTTTCTCGTAGCTGTAAGCATATAGTTTTGAGGTGAGGTCAAGAGCCAGATTAGTACCTTTTCAGTGAGAATTAGGTAGTTTGTTCAAGTCTTTCGTAGCAGCAATATAGATGACTTCTGTGACTGTACTGAAGTGGTCAGCATCAAACTCTTTATGTTAGAGTAACGGCATTTTTCGCAGTAGTAATTTATAGAGTAGGAGACATCGTTTTACTTCATATGTGAATTATCAGTTTCAAGGTAGTGATGGCGTTGCTAACTCCACCGAAAAGTTGGGACGGGTGACTGAAGAACGTAAGTGGTCATGCGCATGAGTGCATAATACGTCAATGTTAGGCTTTGGAAGTAACCCATTAATTGCCGATTAACAGTAAGACGACTGTATCTCTGAAAGGTTTATAAGATTTCTTGTTTTGTTTCTGTTCTTATTTTTGTTTTTGTTTTTGTTTTTTTTTTCACATGCCCTATAGATCTAACTAGCACAATTATAATTGTATGTCCGACCTCATCAATCTCCTGTATACCACTGAGCATAGAACAGTGTTGTAGTTAACAGGTACCATTTGGGTCGTTTGTGATTCCGTTTTTTCTTTTTTGTTAGACTAACTGGTGCATAAGTTACAATTATTTCATATGTAATTCTATGATCTCATTCCTCACTGTTGTTTACATTTTTAGAAATGTGTCAGCAACAAAAATATTATCCCGTTTATGGCTTCGATATTCCGGCCACTAGATGTCTGTACTGTTTTTAATACAATGATCTAGTTTTTTCTTGTATTTTTTACTTCACTAACATTGTAACGCCTTTTTATATGTTTTTAAGCAATTCTGGAACATTCGTTGCTGTTAGTCATATTTTTTATTCGGCTCTCAGCTAAACTTGTGCTGAGAAACCTAATGAGATTGCTGTATTGTTTAATGAACAGCAATTTATTTGTGGTTTGTGTTTCTGTGATTCTGAATCGAATACTGATGATTCTGATGACGACTCTTGTTTCGAAGTGGAGATTATCAGAGGATGGCCCACAGAAGAGATGTAGGCGGAAATTACAGCTGTTGTCCAACTTCTGAATAGAAATTTATACGTATACTTGACGGAGGACGGAAAGTTATAGCTCCTATGGTAATAGAACTATCCGATCAATTTTTATGTCAAGTCTTCTACTCGAGTCTTGTTGTCATACCCGTTTTGGCAACGATTTTTTTGTGCAGTGTGAAAATTATTTGGAATGAGGAGGACTATAACAATCACGTTGGGTTTGTCTGAAAGAGGATTTTGGTTTTTTGTCATCGTTTTAAAAAATAGTATGGATATTACAAGTTATCGTTCAGATAGAAGATGAAAAAATGTGCTGCAGTCTTCATGCTTCGTGAAGAAGAGGAACCATTCGAGTGTCCGATGTGCCAGTTTGTTTAATACAGAATGGTCGTTAAGCTGGTCAATCTAGCAAGTTTATAGTTAATTCAGTAGGATGTCGAATATGCCGATTCAGTAACGACCGTATTGGTTAATTCTGCTTATAATGTTAACTTCTTGCTAATTCATCTGCTATTTTCTTATGGGCTACTATAGAGCCAACATCATATCTGGGTAACAAGGCTTACGTGTGTAAGTGTAATAAAGATAACAAGGTAGCAGTAATAACAGTGCTTAGCGTGCGTGTGTATCAGAACTACGGAGTAGCTTAAATATGTCGATGATATGAAACGATGAATGAATGCAGCTAAGTACAATCTGGAATTTTATATACAGAAGCTGAGTGGGCTGCAACGCTGATGGCGATCTCAAAAAACGGCTGAAGGAACGTTTTACTACAGTAAGCTTGTATATTCTTGGAGAGTTTTTACCATTGTGCAGGTATTGATTTACAAAGCGTACAGGGATTTTCCAGATAGCTGTGAGGTGAGAACACGAGTCAGCTACTGTGTCACATTTCACAGATAGGAATTTGACTTTTTGGAACAATATACAAATAGCATAAAAGATAGCTTTGTACGAGGTGGAGTATTATCTTCATACCAGGTGTCCAATAAGCAAATGGATTGGTGGCCATCAGACGACGCCCTCCACATGATGGGCGATTTTTATAACGAAGAATGGTTGGTGTTTATTCATGGGGTCGGTTTTATGATATGACGATATATCGCAGGACATTGCGATGATTACCTCTCAGTTATAACCGACACTAACAGATCGGAAACTCATTCACATTCATCATAGTTTTCCACGATTTTCCTATTTTTTTTCAACCCATCACATCTGCTCTGCGCAACTCAGCACTTCTCAAATTTGAGCACAGGAAAAACCACTTTCAATTGGAAAGAGTTTAGATTTTCATGCACATATAGGAGTTGATTCTTCAAAATTGTCACTACCGTAACCTCAGTCGTCTTCAATCCTCTTATTCATTGAGAAGTTCGAATAGGCGAAGTTAGTTAGTTCGAAGTCCGAGTGGTATCTCCACTCTCTCCGGTTGCACTACTGAACTTGTGGGGCTATGCTTGCTCGAGGGAAATTAGGAAGATCAAGTATATGTGAGTTATCTATCTTTACTTTTCGTACTAGTAAGATAGCTACTTAATATCTAAGCTGGTACGCTGAGCTCTGCCATAGAACAAACTTCCTCACTTTCTTCACTGCTTTCTTCATGTCCTGGACTTCAACATGATGGAGGTACCGTAGTACTCACCTCACTTGAACACTGATGAACTCTTCCCGCCCAATGAGACCTGCAGCTGTTGGAACGTCACATTATCCGCGATAATGTGGCGATAAAATCAGGAATTTTCAAATCTATTGCATTATTCACAGGTGTTTACAAGTTTAAAGCTGAGCTATAAATTTTGTCTTTATGGGGAACTCAGTCTCGAAATGACGGACGTTACCGCTTTGGGTAGATTGTCCATCAAATCTTCAGAATGTTCTTTTCGGATCAGACAGTGTGACTTCATTACATAGTACAGCTATCGATGTCCGCTGCTGTGCGTAAGTGTTTAAGCACAGCGTCACGGCTTATCGTCATAACCAGCGATCAAACAAAGTGACCGCTTCTGTGCTACTCCCCTTTAACGACACGAGCAAACCTCATATTCCATCAGATTAGCGAGCATCAAACGAGCGGACTTAGTTGAGTAAAAGCTAAATATACGGTTTTCACTATGCTCAACGAATAATCCATAATTCATTCGAAGTTCTTGAGTTGGTAGCAAGTTCCTAGGCACCACAGATGAACGGCTTTATATTCATTCACTGGATGGAGTTTCAGGTGGTTTTCTGGGGTTTTCTATACCAAATGTTTTTGTCGATGTATTGTTCATTTTCTGATCGTCAGGACTATTCAAATCTCATACTGTCTTCATTTCCACCTAATTTTCATTATTATGGCAGGGAATATGCATTTGTGATAGTGGTTTGCCATCTCTTAATGGCTGAGAAGTGTTCTAAAGTGTTGAATCGCAGTGCCCGAGAAATGGGTTCGTCCCAAGACAGGACCTAGGTTTAGGAGTTGAGGATTTCTATAAGTAAGGTCAGCTAAAAGTAAATCAATGCTATTGTAAATTTCTTAGAGAGGTTTATTTGTCATTTTTGTGTCAAAGACAATTTAGGAAATTGCATCGCAGCAAAAGATGGATACTGTTCGTGTCTCCCAAGCGAGTTAAACAAGCCCTTTGAGCAGTTATGGTGCCTCTCGGGTAAGCTAAAGTTCATTGGGGTCGGCTTAAGTTACTCGTGGGTTTAGGGAACTACATGTACATAATACAGTTGAAAAGTGTGCTTGTTGTGAACTTATTGGAGAAGAAATGAAAAAAGTTCTACTGTCTTTTTTAATTTGCTTTTTTAAAGCTACTGCTTAATTATTCAGTGTTTTCTTCTTGAGCGGACAGACAAGATTGTTAATATGAAGAGGTACTCAGGTATATGATTCAATATTGACTGACGTTTCATCTTCATCAGAGCCTAGAATGCTCAAATTGGCATGCAGCTTAGTCAGACAAACAATTTCGTAACCCAAGAAGAAGAAACTCCATGAATAAACTGTTGTAAACTGACTTTCATTCAATCTCGGTATGAGTGGATGATGTAGCTTATTCCATTGGTAAACTAACACGTGGTTGTTATCGAAAATTTATTCGGCTAACGTTTCGACGCTTTCGTCGTCTTCAGAGATGACCTGAGTCGACTCGGAGGAAGACGAAGGCGTCGAAACGTTGGTCGAATAAATGTTTGGTAACAACCTCGTGTTGGGTTATCAAATGAAATCAAAATGAAATAAGGCTTTGTGAGCCTTGCTATTATTTCATAGAGAGCAGCCAGACGAGATCTCATATGAGCGAGGAATACCCGTTGCTCAGGTTAAAAAAATTGGCCGACAGTGTGGCACGAGGTTACTCGTGATCGGAAACCACTACCCTTTGCTGTTCATTCCTGGATCATTGGGACCAATATCGCATGATGCCTCAAGGATTGGTATGCAAACGAAATTTATATATTGAGTTTTTTTCTGCTTGAGTTATAAAAGTGTTTCACTGAGTAGATTACGCCGCAATTTAGCCTTTCTAGGCTCTGAAGAAATCAAAGCCGCTAAAACGTCAGCTGGAATTGAACAAATAGTAAGGAACCTTTTTTTGGGAGAAAGAATTTAAATGAAGACCACTAAAAACCCTGTGGTTAGTTTAATCGGATCGGTTTATCGGTTCTTCAATTTACCTACTTTCGTAGAAATTTCTTGCTTCGGCGTAGGTGTTATCGTTGCCGTTGTCATTTGAGTACAGTGGGTGGAAGCTTTTTGTTCTAATTTCAACGGGAGCCAGAATGAATCGTTAGAAAGAGTGTTTGAATATGTGGCTGAGGTACGTTCGGCGATGGTGTCATTTGTTTGCTGAGGGCTCGGGTGAACCCGAGCTAACTGACCGCCGCCGACCACACCGAACCCTCCAGCTATACACTTTCATGCCCTCCTATGTTTCTTAAAATTTCTTGGAATATGCCGTGATATAAGTGTCTTATATACCATTAAAATCTAGGGGTAATGAAACATTTCCGTTGGCTTGGAAAATTTTTTTCTAAAATCTTAGTTTTCTGGAGTGATAATAAATGTTTAAAATCAGTCCGACGAAGAATTTTCCGGTCACCTCGCCGATACCGGTTTCTTTCTGACTGCGGTTTGTTCTGTTCGTTATTTTAATTTTGTTTATTGTGCCGCAGATTTACAAGAGTATCATGCTCTAAGGGCACGTGTGGCGCAAGGGTCAGAGGCGCCCTGCAACACACATGTGGAATCAGTCACGGCACCCGTGGTTCACCAAGCCTTCCATCCCTCTGGTGTCGGCATATTGGTACCAGACTTCTCTGGGAGGATAGCAGCACCGCCTGGGTACATCGGTAGGCCACCACGAGTCATTGTAAAGACCGGTTATGCATTCAGTCACCTCCAACCATGCTTAATGAAGTGGAATGCATGGCGCATCCTTAAGGGATTGATCAACGTCGGGAGTTTTGTCCTTTTATCATGCGCTATTTAATTGCAGAGTTAGCTTTTTATAACTAGTGGTTAAAAATATATAACTGCGTGCCAATTTTCGCGCTAGCGTTAGTGCGCGTCTTCAACGTTTACCGCTAAATCTTGCGCTAACTTGTGCTGACACCGCTCCATTGTTACTTGCACTTATTTTGTCTGAATTCAACTTTTCTGTCTCCTTAATTCTATTGAAAAGAGCTTGAAGTTTTGCACATAAGCGGAAGCGTTCACTGTTTGTGTTAACGTCGCTTCAGCAAAACCGATATGTTCATTTTGTAGAATTCACATCTATGGAGTAAACCCGTTGAAATCACCTGTTATCTAACCTTCCGTTAATTGTTGAGCCACTCGTGCAGGCAACAGTAAAAAGTCTTTTTTGTTCATATTACGTTCCTGAGCTATTTGGTAACTTTTGCTCACCACTGGACTTCGAATTCTTTAGCTTTTTCTTCAATTATCCCTGTTAAACAAGTTGCACCACTGAACAGGTGGCCTTCTTGTTGAGCGCTGCTTGAAACTCCTTAAGAACCACTCACTATCGGCTTATGTTGTCGTTATACAATACCACCTATCTGGTTTAACTGATTTTTGACGACTAGGCTGAGGTAACCTTCCAATGGTTTACCGCCTCATCGTGGCTGGGAGGTGTTTCTGGGTGTCGGACTGCGATGTACAGCGAGGTCATTCGTCTCCCTGGCAAAGTCTCCCAAGCTGAGAATGAGTCTGGGGTTTTCATCAGGAAGCCTAGCTAAGAGTAAACCAATACCAGAATCCACTACCGTCTTGGTATCAAAGTCGCATAGTGGTAAGTCTCCCTCTGATCCACAAAGGCTGCGACTACCTGTCATAGTGACGATTTGGGGTAGACTTTGGCCAAGTTGTCCTCGCGATTCCAGGTAGCCACAGTGGCTTAACAATCAAATCTCCGAAAAATGGTGATTATGCTGGGGCCAGCACAGCTAGTAATGACGATTCGTTCAAGTATCAAGTAAGGCTCAGATAGAAGTGGTTCTAACTGTCCCATCGTCTATGAAGGTCGACGCTTGTTAACTGTATTTATACTGTATACTTACGCCTATGTACTGTAAATGGAGTAAATCACTCACATAGTTTTTCTCCCATTCAATTGCGGATCGACCTTTCACCAAAGTCTGTTCGAATTCGTTCCTACTGCCTTAGTTTTGATGTTATGAGAATCATACAGTTGTGAATTAAGGTTTTCACATAAGTCAAAAGTTAATAATAAACGCCAACTTAGATTTGAATCTCTCCTGGGCAATTACTGGGATCATCTTAAAAGATTTTGTTTTCAATTATTGAAACCATTTGATTGACATATCGGGCTATCCGCTTTACATACAGGAAATAAACTGAAATTATATGCGCTAGAAAACCTGTAAAATATGCAGATACCTCTAAACCATGATCTTAAGTATTGGATAATCAAGAAATCCTTGCGTTTTTGTTTACAGAATGAGCAGCCATTCGATTAAATGTCTGGAAAAAAGTCAGAAGAACAAAGCAATGCGAAAACTGTGTATCGATCACAATACAGAAAATGGTGTTGTAAGACCTCCACCGAGATTTTTTTGTACAATTTACTCTACAGGGAAAGTATTCGGCTGTTTTGAAAGTGTCTCATATCCAGAGGCACTTGTAAGGCTATGGCTAAAAGTGTTCTACAATAAATAGGCGGTCATTGGTTCGAACTTGCAGCATACGCGAACCATCCTCTTCCTTCTTCGATGGTTGGCAAGTTAAGAAGCATTGATTGTGAGGCCAAATGTGCATTCACTCACCTCACAGTACGCATTGAGACTAATGCATGGTGGAACTGTCAGGGTTCTAGCAACGCAGAACGCTTTGTCTTTTTGCTATGCTTGTCACTCAATACAATATTCTAAATACATAGAACGTTGTCACCTCTCGCCTGTAGTCCCGCTCATCGCCGAGTGACTCGAGCGAGCGCCAGTAAATCTTCCATTTTTCCCTGTCACGCGTAAGAGTAGCCCAGTGGGTTCTCCTTGCTCTAGGGGCTCGTCGAACATCATATCTTTCTTCTTGGCTCTTCGTGAAGAACTCTGACCATCGGTCTTCCTGCAGTACGTTTGACATGCCGAGGAATCCAGTCACTAACGGCTCTTGTCCATCGGTTGTCGTTCATACGCATTACTTATCCCTCCCACGTTATCTTCGACTATTTGACCTACAGAACGGCATCTTTGATGCTTGATCGTTGACGTAGGTCGGAGCTTCGGATCCCATCCCTTACTTGTGTGAAACGGGTATTCCTAGCATCGTCCTTTCGACTGCACGTTCGATAACGCTGAGTGATCTTTCATTCTGCTTAAGTAGCGACCAGGTTTCTGACGCATACGTTAGGGCAGGAAGTACCGTTCAGTGGAAGAGGTGGGCACGGAGCCGGTTGTTCTTTGTTCTCTTCATTACATCTTCGATGTTCTTGAAAGCTCCCCAAGCTGCTCGTTTCCTTCTGCACAGCTCTGGAACTAGGTCGTTCATCATATTGATTTCCCGACCTAGAAAGGCATAAATAAAGCATTCAGAGATATTCGTTCCGTTGAGCGTGAATGGGGCACATGAAACTAATCCGTTCTTCATTAACATCGTTTTTGTGAGCTTTAGTCGAAGACCAATCTTTCCATAGGCTTTATCAAAGTCGCCAAGTGTACATTCCGCTTGGCTTATGTTTCGTGTTATAAGGACGATATCATCAGCAAAGCGAAGATAATGTAACTACCAACCATCGATTTTCACTCCCATATTATCCATTCCAATGTTCGCATGACGTTCTCGAAGGTGGCGGGAAATAATTTCGGCGAGATGGTATCGCCTTGCCTAACTCCTCTTTTGACGTCAACGTTAATATCGTTGTAGAATGGTGACATCTTGGCTGTGAAATTCTTGTACAGCTCACGAAGAATCTTTATGTACTGAGTAGGGACTCCTTGACTATCAAGGGCTACCATGGCAGCTTCTATCTCAATTAAATCAAGCGCCGTAAATCTATGAAAGTGAGACAGAGTGGTCTTTTGTACTCTCGTGATGATACCTCAATGAGTCTTCTTATCGTGTGGATGTCCACCATACCAAATCCCTTTCGAAACCCTGCTTGTTCACATGGCTGCCCTTCATCCACTGCTCTGTCAATCAATCCTGTTCATGATGACTCGGGTGGAAAGTTTGCAGACGACAGATGGCAAGCAGATTGGGCGTTAGTTGTCGATATCGTGGAGGTCACCCTTTTTGAACAATAACACGGTCTTGCTGGTCTTCTACTGAGTAGGGACCTTGTATTCAGACAAGTAACGTATGAGAAGCCGAGCCAGTGTGTTTATGAAGATTGGTGGAAGGTTCTTCAGGAGTTCTGGTCTTATTCTGTCTGGACCTGGTGCTGTTCGATTTTTCACCGACGAAAAGGCATGTCGGATTTCGGAAGGGAGAACCGGTGGCATTAAAAAAACCAACCTATCCACCCTCCTTTATTTCATATGACGGAAGGTGGACGTGGCTATCGAAGAGATCTGAGTAGTATTCGTGAATGGTTTTCTCCATAGACTTTCTGAACACTGTAACTGTTCCGTCTGGGCGTCGGAGTGCAATCATTTTGGTTTTGTAATTGGCGAAGCTTCGGTGGGCTTTGCGAATGCTTTTCCCAGTCTCTGCAGCTTCGACCATTACTTCTGCTCTTTTTTCTTTAAGACCTTCTTTTATCGCCTGTCCGCATTGTTTTGAAAGTTCGGACGTTAGTTAGTGGTTGCTTGCAGCTCGTTCAATTCCGCGCTGGCGTAGCAGCTCGAGTGTTTCTGGAGACAGACGTTTCTTGGTGACATTCGAACTCTCAGCTTTTATAGCGCTAATGTGAAGATGTTGAATGAGCTGAACATATTTCTCGTCGATGTCATCGACAAATATATGTTTCTAACAGCTGACTAATGAATTGAATAGGTCCCAGTTTACGGTGGTTTTGGGACTTCGGTTTTTGAGTTCAGCGACTTTTTCTCGTTTCCGCAAGAAATGGAATCTTGCATGAAGGAGACGGTAGTCTGATCCCGTGTAGAATTTTGAGACAACAGCGACATCGGTTAGGCAAAACCTTCCGTTTACTATGTGGTCTATTTTGTTATGGTACCCTCCATTAGTAGACTCCCACGTCCAGCGTTGAAGGTGGATGTTCTGGAATTGCGAGTTACCATAGATGGTCTGGATACTATAGATATTTCTCATAAATAACTGAAGAAATATTCCGCTTGTTATTTTTTACTAAAGGCTTTTATTAATTTTGAAGAGATTTCATAAAATTTCGTGTTTTACTGATTTTATTGAAACACACGAGACGGTGGCGGCCCGTTCGCAATTTCAGTTCGGCAACCAAAAAAGATTTCTCCACTGCGTGTTCAGAAGCTGTGGGGTTCTTCACAAAAATTGATAGGTAGGAGAATCGTGAAAAAATTGGTAGGCAGGAGAGTCATGAATCATTTGCTTTTTGATAATTATAAAACAGAAATTACCTTTAATAGCTAGTTTTCGTTGTAATCGCTTTCATAGCGGTTGAAAGCTCACTGAATAATGGTTGGATTTCATGAGCTCGGTGTCGCTTTTTGTGTTTTCTTGTTTTCTTTAATATCCTAATGTTTTACAACGGTGCCAGTCACTTCTAGAAATGGCGTTTCCCTCAGTTCCGTGTAAGATTCTTTTTGATTCTGATCGAAAATGTGTTGTAGAACTTTATGTTTTCAAATATCTTAAAGTTATCTTTTTACAGAAAAATAAAAATATCGTGAAATAAAATAATAGTACATTAAGCCCTTTCATGTAGTTGATTACACTTAATATCTCTCCACTGAAAGACAAATACTCTGCGAAAATCGTGAGAAGCGTCCTCAACGAAGCGCTCCTGCCTCGTCTTTTTAAGGTGTAATTGAGAACTCGAAAGACCGACTTTCTATGAACCTCGGCATAAATAGTTGATATATTTATTTATGAGATCTTATAAACTGATCTTCTTAAGCTGACGCGAGGTTGGTACAGATCTTCGTTGTCGTTGTCGTTGTCGTTGTTCTTGATATTATTGATCGATGGTACGTTTCGGCGACTTCGCCTTCCTCAGAGCCTGGACGTACTTTATGTTAGAATACTTTTTATTATTCGGTGGAAAAGAAGAGAAGACAACGAAGATCTGTACCAACCTCGCGTCAGCTTAAGAAGATCAGTTTATAAGATCTCATAAATAAATATGTAATTGAGAAATTCCCCGATTCTGAAAGTCTCTATTCGTTTTTTTGCCTCATTTTCCAACATCAGGGAAGCGCACTGGATAGTATATAGCCTACTACTTCTACTCAGAACCGGGCCAATTGCGCGTTCAGGGTTGGCAATTTCTAGACTTGAATGAAAAAGGCCATCTGCGATTCACAAAGGTCGGCGACTGCCTGTGGTGAAGACGTGAAGTTGCGTTTGTAGAGCTGATTCACGACTCTAAGGAAAATGAATTTCGTCAACATCTAATATCGCTGTATTACTTTTTATTTGCTGCCTGTTATTCTTACATTGTGATTTCTCCTGCTTACTTGGATACTTGAACACTTGGGTGATCCATCGTTACTGTTTATGCGGCCTACAGCATAATTTCCAATTTTTTCGGGGTTCTGCTAGCTTAGCCATTGTGGTTCCCTAAAATCTTAAGGTCAGTCTGGCCAAAGTCTGCCCCAGGTCTTCACCACCACAGGTAGTCGCAGCCCTTATGGATCAGAGGAAGATTTGCCACCATGCGACTTTGATAGCAAGGCGGTAGTTGATCCTGGTATTGGTCTATTCTTAGCTATGCTTTCTGATGGAAACACCAGACTCTTTCTCAGTTTTGGAGACCCTGCCAGGGAGCGAATCCCTCAGTTGTACATCGCGCCCCGATACCCAGAAACATCTCCCTGCCACAGTGAGACGTAAATCGCCGGGAGAGATCCACCTACAGCATCGACTCAACTGGGTTCAATGCCGATTTGTGGTCTATAGGTCATTACCGTTCTCGAGTACTGATGGCACAGGGTAAAAAACTAGCTGAGAGAAAGGCAAGGCAAGGGCCACAGTGATGCAATGAATAACACGTGAGCTTCCGGAAGAGTAATTACGCGTTCGAATCTGGGCATCGGGTCTAAGTTTTGTAAATAGTTCAGCATAGTTGTGGTTGTATTTAGTGACATTCATCAGAAACAGAGCGTCCTCAAGAGGCAGCCGAACCTACACGTCTATTTAGCGAAGCGACGAACTAACTGAAAGAAGTGCTGGGATTTGCATAACATGTAAATTTGGGTCATATAAACTGTTTTAAAAGGTTTATATAAAGGCTGAATGTATATTAAATAAACAAAGGGATAGAAGGGATCTTGTAGTAGTCGATTTTAGAGAGTTATTCCCATCGTCTAGCATTTGTCAACAAATTCTCTGAATCAGTTCAGAGCTGGAAATGGAGCCAGGAAATGAACTACGGCGGTATGTCGATATATGAACACTTCGACGAGTTTTTGTTCGCAGATGGTTTGCTCTGGAGAGAAAGTTGATTTAGTGGATATGGAAGAGGAATGGGACACTTGCCCTATGCCTACCACTGGCACGTCATTGCACTGAACTTCACCCCACGCACTTAATAGAAAACATGGCTATTCATGTCTCAACGTTTTTCGAACTGTCATTTTGGTGCACGATTGACACTTTCATGAGATAAGCATGGATCTAAGAGAAGTGCGATCACATTGTTAACTGATCAGAGCACATATCTGCTAAATGATAACATCAAGTTCTTTCTTCGTATTAACCACTTCTCGTATATATATGGAGTACTGCTGTTAAAAAAGGCACAAAATCGTTGGAAAAGCTGGCTTTTTAGTTACCTTATCTAATCTCACTGAACAGATTCGTCCAAATGTCTTTGAGCATCATGGAATTGGCTCATTTTTCATTTGCGTATTCATCATTAGTTCACTTCGCAAAGTTTTTCTTTACTTATACCACCACTTCTGAGAATTTAAGGTTTTATAACTCGTTTACCACTGTACTAAAGACTAATATTACTATTGGAAACTTTCCTGTCTTAGAATGAACAGTAAGTTTTCGTTTCCCAGTGACTTCTTTCATTGTATTGCTGCCTAAAAGTTACAGTATCCGCAGTAAGTTGAAGACCTAAGATAGAAATAAAGAAACGAAAAACATTTCAGTAGGTGGTTAATGATGCCGTGGTGGTGGCTAGTCTACCTCATTGTAGAGGTAGTCGCTCAAGCCATCAACCAGAATATCGGCTCAGCAACGGGACAAAACGTCGGTGCACCCGGCACTCTATTCTCCGGTTCTGGAACAAATCCCTACTATGGAGGTAAAGTCAACCGTGTTTTTAAATGAGTGGTTTAGTTAATTTTGATCTCAGACCATAGCAGTGCTGTCCACTTGTTTTGTGAGTCACCTGACGAATACCTACTAGTGTTCATGCTCTACTTGGAATTTTTCCTTGGTGTTCTCAAAAATGATGGAACTCACTGAAACTTAGTGATATAGCGTACAAGGTTAAGAAAAGGAAATAACTTTGTCCTTGGCTACATCTCAAAAGCTGATCGAGCTAAGCTCGATTTGCTCTCATGACCTGGAAAGAGCGCCAGAAGGCAAAACAGGATTGTTTCATTCATTTCAAGCAGCTCACACTTTTTGTTGTTTGTTGTAAATCTCCATGTTTCTGAGATCCTATACAATTGAAGAGAACAAATGCACTAGGAAATGAGCGCGGAAGGGATCATATAAATGTTATTACCGAGGTTGGTCAAGGATAGTTGTTGATAAGAACATCTGGTATGTCACGGAGTTAAAAATAAATAGTGCAGCAGTTACTAAAAAATTGGTTATTAGCCACACGTCGGCTAAGAAACTAGAGTGCAAACAAGTATGGGAAAGAAAAGGTCTTCGATGAGTTTTTCAAGGCCACATTAAGTCAATGTTTTTTTTCTAAATACGTGGTTAAACGATAATTGAGCTTGTGTAGAGCAGTGGTTAGAGGTACGCCTACGATTCATGTGATCGTTGGCTCGATCGCAGCATAGAGCTAGGCAAGCCCCTCATCGCTTCGCGATCAGTAAATTGGCTACCAGACCTAACTGCGAGAAAAAAAAACCATTAATGGTAGAGTAATAAAGTAGAATACCGCAGGCCTTCACACGTCATTGCATAGGCTAAGAATGTATTCAATCATCTTTACAATGGCACGAATCGGGTGCAATGTTTACAACATCTCTTAGGGATTCGTGAACGCCGAATGATTCACCTCTTACATTTTGTATGCGGTTATCATTCTTATAAAATATAGGGAAACTTCCAGAGTCATCCAAATTTAATAACACTTCACAATAATCAAGTATTTGAATCCATCGGATTCCAAGAGTGTAGTCGACTGGCTTTCTAGCAGCTCAACAACGTAGTCATGCTATCCACGACACAGAATCCAGCAACGTAATGCAATCCTGGCATATTGATCGTTAGGTGTTCTATTTACATTCGCAGAACAGGGATACTGTGCTCAGAACATGAGAGCCATTGTCAACACCGCGACATTCGCATAGGTCGATTATGTTGTAACGGGAGGTGTAAATGGACTGGAAAAGAGACTACATAAAGTATCAAATTGTGACCTGGCACGTAAAATTAAAAATCTAACTTTGTATGAGGAAAATTTTTCAACAGCATTATTTTAGGCGATTTGAACTTTGAAATTCAATCCCCTTGAAAAAATCGTATGGAAGTTTCCTCTTCTAGCAATAAGTCAGTGACTTAAAAATCTAGCACGAGATTTATGAGCCCGATAGTGTATGTTTGCTTTTAAGCTGGCAGTGGAGAACTCATAATGACGGATCGAATTAGTTTTCTGCTTGAGAATTTCATGTTGTCCTGTTAGACATGCTGAACAGAGTAGTATATCACAGAACTTGGCGAAATGTTGGAAAAACCAGGTTAAGCTTTTCTTTATTTCGCGAGAGCTAAGGACATGACGGTGACTATGACATCGGCTCAGAAAATTAGTGCCCGTGAGTGATGGTGAGCCCGTTCGCATGAAGGCTTAGATCTCATCGTATAGAGAGGCAATAAAAGAGTAACCGCTTTGTGTTATCGTCCATAAGGGAGCAAACGAAGGAATTTTGGATTTATATACGGTCTACGATAATTTGGGAAGCCATTTTGTTCTAAGTCCTTGAATGCATGGAGACAGGTGGGGCACTGGTACTGATGTCGATCACCACGAGGACGGTGCTGGTTTAACCTCATCAGTCTCGGGCGAGACTTTTATGGGCAAGTTTTACTTCACTTTCTGCATCCAAGTGAAAGCGATTAGGCTGGGTACCTCGGTACTCCAGGGATAATGGGCTCAACCAGCATTCAAGGGTTTAGTGTAGTCGAAAATCCTCAATCACTAACTGAACTCACATATGAAGAGTTTGAAGACCTTCGTTAATGATGGATGCGACGAAACGAATCGTGGACAAAAAGTGTTAAGTCCTGAACAGTACATGTGAGAGGCGGGTCGTTTGAAATTTAAAAACAATAGTGGAAAGCTGAGATATAATCGATGTGCACTGGATCTGTAATGTAGGTGTTGAGCAATATCGAAAGCAATTAGTCTCTTAATTGTAAGCAGAAAAACTACTAGGATAAAGTGGAAGACTTAAAATAGCTTGTCTATAAGAAATTACAATAGAAAGGAGGTTTGTTGGAATCTGAAACTAGCAAATTCTTAAATACGGATTTAGGAAACTATATCTTCGAGACCTTAGTGACGTACTGCCTCATTAAGTTATTGTGTATTCAACGGCGATTCACGTTTCTATCCGAAAAACTCTGCTAAAAGTAAATCTCTGCGAAAAATTACCACTGTCTTAAAGGAAACCAAATCACGTACTGGGAGCACACTGGCACGGGAGCGGCTATCTCTGGTTTCATGGATAAAAGAAAATCGCTGCCCAAATAATAGAATACCGCCCAAGAAGAGAATGTGCTAGGCTTTGTTCTCAAAAAGGGACCATTTAATTGTGCAATTTTTGGGGAAACAAGGTTCAGATCAATCCCGCAGCGGGGTGACAGCACCTATAGGTCAAAACACGGCTGTGAGAATGGCGAAACGAAGGACACGCAGGGTGTTGTGGTGAACACGTTAGCCCCGCAAAGGGTAGTAACGGATTCGATGCCCATCACAGTCACCTGTGGTCCAGAGTTTTACGTGTATCTCAGCATCATTGTGACTAAGCTTGGAAGAGTTTTCGGATTAGCAAATATGCTTCGGTAATGCTTATACGTATTACCAAATTGTTCATAGCGGCTCTGTGATTTTATTATTTGTCAAGGTGCATACTATGCAGCATGGGATTCATATCTCCGCAAGGTCACCCATATGGGGAAGAATTTGACATCAGAGACAAAATCTTGAAAAATCTGCAACGCGTTACTTGAATAGAAAATGTATTAGAGTTCACTTTTTGTAAATGCAGTACATCTAAGTATTCCAGTAAATTTGGGTTGTGTAGTAACTATGGAGCATGGTGAGAAGAAAAGGTTGAATAAAGTCACCACAATAATTTTAGTTGTTCATGAAATTTCGACCATGCTGTCTCGATGGGTGGTTCATGAAAATTATTAGTCTCTTTTTGGTCGCAACATTTTTACTTATAAAGCAAACAGGATGTTTAATAAATAGTACTGCAAATACTATTTCGAACACTACTTGTGGACGCAGTGTTCTGCTCGCCGATTCGGTTCCGCTTTATTTGCTTGCTTTTTCAGGGCTATAGAGGTTGAACATAGTTTAGATCTTCCAGTTAAACAACGTTTTATCCCAAAAGCAAATATTTCAAATATGTGGACGATGTAATTCGCAGCAAAAATGCTTTTCATATCAATAAAACTCAGTGAATTGTTGGCTACTTACCACTTATAGATTATTAGTTTATAGACGCGTGGAAATATTAGTGAGCTAATTCCTCGCAAAGCATCATAAGATAAGAGTTTGAAATAATTCGAACGATGCTTTATCCTTTTTTTGTCTCTCCATTTTTTTTTCTCGTGCAGGGTATGATGTGAAGTACAACTACGAGGATGCTAACAGATAAGCAAAACTTTTAACATCAACTGGGCTTCGAACTCACTATTACCGCTGCCAGTATTTCACGTCCTCCTAACGGTTTACTGCCTTATCGTGGCTGGAAGGTGTTCCCGTGTTCGGGCTGCAATGCACAGCTGGGGGAATCCATCCTCCTGGCAGGGTCTCTCCAAGTTGAGAATAAGTCCCGCGTTTCCATCAAGAATCCTAACTAAGAGTAAACCAATACCAGGTTCCACCACCGTCCTGGTATCAAACTATTTGCATGGTGGCAAATCTCCTCTGATCCACAAGGACTGCCACTGCCTGTGGTGGTGAAGACGTGGGGCGGACTTTGGCTAGGCTGACCTCGGAATTTCAGGGGACCACAATGGCTTAACCAGCAAATCTCCAAAAAAGGAGATTATACTGGAGCCCGCACAACCAGTGGGGATGGGCCGTTCAAGTGTTAAGTGTCAAATATTTCACGTGCTATCCACTACATCAACCGAACCCCTTGCTTTGACTTTCTCATAGCCTTCTCTCAGCTCAAATCTTAGCATCGTCGTGTTTTTACTTCATATTGTGCGCTACAACGATGGAAAAATATATGCAAAATATAAGGAATATAATATAATGCGAATATAGGAAGTAAATAAAAAGTTAAAGCATTGTGTTTTGGACTGCAGCTTCAACCTAACTAGGTTCAATGCCAAGTTGTGCTTCTCAATTCATTTCTTTTGGCCGGTGATTGCTGATAGCACCGATAGAGCGTAAATATGGCTGAGAGGAAAGCGATACAAAGGCTTCGATAAGGCAGAGGATAACACGTAAGCCACTGGAAAGGTAGTCGCGGGTTGGTGGCACAACTGACGTTCCAAGTTTTAACTCTCAAGTCCGACTTTTTATTAACCTCGTGATTGATTGAATAATTCTTTCTACTATTTGGAGGACCGCCTCTGGAGGAGAATAGTGGGTGAGTCAGTGTTGATTTGCAACTGTATTAGGTCTAATGCTAAAGTAACTTTGCGGTGAAAATTCGAAGACCTTTTGAGTAAATCGCAATACACGGCTTCAAGAGCATACAGAAACACCGCCAACGAAGATCAAACGAGTCACGGTAGGATAAATAATATGCTAAGAAATTCAAGGTTAAGCGTGCTAGGAGGCATAACCCTCCCTGACGGTGCGCGCTCGTTATTAGAATTGGGACCGAGTTTCTCACCATCTGAGCCCATTTCTAAGGTAACATTGCGTAGGGTTGTATATAGTTTACATGAACTTCAAGATAGAATCCGCAAAAAAGCTAGGGATGAAGCGCAAAATAGGGGCGAACAACAAAGAGTAGGGGCGATACCAGTACCACCATTTCCTCAACCGTTCTTTAGACGACAAGAGCCCAACAATGAAGTTGATGTTAAATTTCGGATGTTTACGAATAAAACTTTTAAAGTCCTTAATCACTATCGCGCTAAAAGATACTGCTCCAACCTCACTGAAATACAAAAACGTGCTATACGGGAGGTACGAGAGCTGATAAGATGGAAAACATAAGACTATCGGTTAGTGATAAGGGTGGAAAGTTCGTTGTAATTCCCTATCAGTTAGATTTTGAGATAACGGAAAAGCACCTTGAAGATACTTTCCTTTATCGTAGCGTTGTCTGAAAAAGAATTTAAAAGTCAATACCGAAAGTTAAACAACGAATGGGTTAAAGTGGCAAGAGCGGCTGGGTTAAAACCATCAGTTATCTCTCATCTCGAAATTGACTTACTAACATGTCCCGTCCTGTACTTACTTATCAAAACCCATAAGTTAGTATCCAGCGATGATCTCGTGCCTACCATGTCATCGTTATTTAAGGCTAGACCACTAGCTGCGTGGACGGGCCAACGCATAGAATAACGTGGTTAATAACCCTAATACTTACTCAGTTGTTGAAGTACATTTCAGCTCCTCTAACGAACATCCAAATGTTTCTGGATCATCTACGTAACGCGCAACCCAACAGCGCGTACGTGGTGGAGTCGTTCGACGTCACTGCCCTGTATACGAACGTGTCGAATGACTCCGCTATGCAAGCCATAAACGAGCTCCTTATGCAATACGAAGGAGCAATAAACATGTACGGCTTCTCGATTCAGCAGTTGATGACACTCTTAAAGGAGTGCCTGAACTGCTCAATCTTCAGGTGGTTTAGGAGGTATTACGCACAGATGAGAGGGTTGGCAATGGAACAGCGACTGGCACCAAACCTTGCCATTGCATTCATGTCTAGGGTGGAAGCGCCAGTAACCGACCTCGGTCCGTTACTCTACTGTAGATATATAGATGACTGTTTGATCATTTGTTTAACACAAGAAGAAATTGACAGATGTTTCGAGTTGTTGAACGAACAGTCAGAGTATATTAAATTCACCCGAGAGAAACCAAAAGAAGACTGGCTTCCATTTCTGAACGTGCAAATTAGCCTATCAGAAAACGGCTACATTACGAAGTGGTATCGAAAGCCAAGTAGTAAAAACCTTCTGTTTCATTAGCTCTCCTCTCAACCCTCTCACACGAAAAGGGCGCTTATGAGAAACATGTATCGAACAGCTACCAGCGTGTGCAAAGGAAGACAGCAGAGAGAGGAGTCCCTGAACTTGGCGCGACAAATAGCCATTTTCAATGGTTACGAAACTGTAGCTCGAGATAGGTGTAGGGAAAACCACAAGTACTCCAACGATAACTCTAGCGACAACAAGGCTTCGTTTGTATTGCCCTTCATTTCAAATGAAGTAATTGAAGCTATAAAACGCTGTTTAAGAAGGGCCAGTCTAGAGAATTCGGTAACGATGATCGAAATACCACCGAGTAATCTAAGACGCCAGCTAGTTCGTAACCGCCTATACGACCGTCTATGTGCAACGCAAAATTTCATAATTTGTCCCAATGGTAGAGACGGTGACTGCATGAGTTCGGGTACAGTCTATCTGATCTCTTGTAAAGCGTGCGGGGACGAATACGTTGGCGAAACGGGTAGACCACTCTGCTTACGTATAAAAAACACCTAGTCGGCAAACGTAAGCCAAATACTCCACTAGGCATGCATAGGACGCAGAGACATAACGGAGAAGATTTTGAAGGGTTACGATCCTCGCACAAGAATCGAGAACACAAGCGCGCAAAACTCTAGAGGCATTCTGGATTAATTCCATGAATACGAAAATGAACCGCTGGGAAGAATACCTCATTACCAAGCGTGATATTGGACAGTATATAAACCTGTTATTCTGATGGGAGGGGCACATTACGCTTCCATGTGATTTCTGTGCGATTGGTCTCTACGTGACATACTTAGTGGAAACCTCATAGAAAGCGGTGAGTGTGCAAAGCTGTGTTAAATGTGATTGAAATCTTGGTTTAGCGTTTTCTCTGTTTGGTTATGGAGGTGTTTGGCCGAATAGGTTGCTGTCAACATGACCCTTTCAAGCTCTGAGGAAGACGAAATCCGCCGAAACGTCAGCCTGTATGTAAATAAAGAAATAAAGTAACCTCTCGTGTTTGCTGAACAGAAGTAGAAAGAATTGTTCCAAGTTTTGTTTATATCTCAGCATCCTTGTGGTTAGGGCAGTGGTATTTCAGTGAACCTTGTGCCATTCGGACCGGAATCCGGAGATCTCAAAGTGAACCCAGGCATGCTTACCGCTGGTCAGACGATAGACCTGCATATGTTTTTTCCGTTTTATGGTGGATTATACAACTACACTACTGTAAGTTTTAAGTTTTCGAAAGGATAATTTTTCTAGTCATGACTAAGTGGTAACGACGAGCTTTCTTGGACGATCTCATCATAGATCTCAGTTAACGGATATCTCGCTTTCGCTACTGTACTAGATCAAGGGCCAACAATCAACGTGGGACCCGAAAGCACGGATTGGCCGCGGCAGCAGGACCCGGCAATGATTGCACCATATTTATGCAAACAACAAGTACGAACTGAACAGTAAGACTATGAATTTTTTACGATGGCGTCGTCATATCGTAACCTGACAGATTCCACAAACCGGAAATCCAGCACTGCGAGCAGGTATCTACTACCGTCTTATTCTTCGTCAATCATTGTTCGGCAGAGAATCAGGCTCGAATATGAATCTTGGTATGGCGTTATCGTAATTCAGCTTTTTTAGAAATGGTAGATTCATGATGCTTCGCTCATTTTTTAGTCAAGGAGATTTAATTCTTTGTTAAACCAATTTTTAAGGGGGAACTATGCAACAGAGCAGTTTCTTTGGACAAAGTGCATCACAGGTACGTTTTCTGGCAGTATTTGTCCTACAGCAACTTTGACAAAATGCTTTTTATTTCAAGGCATGCCCTGGAACACCGGAATCGTATGCTCGTTGCGATGCACAAAGTGATTACTTTCTTGACGAAATGATGAGATGGCTCCAAGGTGAGAGATTCAGCAGCTTTTGAGGCTTCTGTAAACGTTTATCTCATTGACTGACTTATCGCCTAAGCACCAAGCTGTCGAAATGCTTCAATGAGAAGCTTGAATAGTAAGCACGAATGGAAAGTATTGGAATTTTTAGACTTCAATTAGATAAACCATTTAATTAGGAACATTTTCCAAAACATGAAGAGTTGGGAAGAGTCATTTTTTTATACGCATACCGTGTTTGATAGGTGAATCGAACATTCGAGAGGCCAAGGCGCGATTCTGAATGGTCCAGTAAGCATGAATACAAGGGTTTGTCGTCATGATTTCATTCACAATTCCACAATTAATACGTTAAAACGATGTCAATTCGGTAGGAGTGTGGTCTCCAGCATCCACAACGGGGATGGAGTGGTTAGCGAAGATTACTGACACAATCCATCAGGAAGACCTCTAAACCTCTAACCATCGCTCTCATCCAGTCCACATGGGAACTCACCTCAACTATCTCCAAGATTACGAGAAGAATCGACTCGACCAGCATTCTGTGACAATCATGAAGAATGTGGAATGCTTAAACAGTAGCCGAAACAGCACGCGAAATGTCAGAACACCCTCGTGGACTATGAACGCGAGAAAAACAAACCGAATGCAAGAAGTGTTGGGATCTACACAGTAGATCTGAAAACGGGTCTTATAAAATAAAATAAAGTGGTCCTCAGCTAGGTTTCGAGGACGACGCTTCACCTCTGGTATTCAGTGGGTGTTTCTTTTTAGAAGGTGTCGCTGGAGCATCGATGTTCCGCGCTGACGCGGCGCTGGTCGTCACCTGGCACAACACGGCTTCGGCCATCGCCGGGCGATCCGACATCGACGCTGGCCAAAGTGCCACCTATCAGGTACGCTTATTTTCACTTCTCAACCAACTGGTCGAGGTTTTTTGAACCTCTCAGAAGTCAAGCACCAATCAATAGTTTTTGTAAACTGACCGCACTCTGGCTGCTTAGCAACAAGTTTTGAGGGGATTTTTTTCAACAACAACGAGCGTGACGTCCTTTTTCGTAAGAACGTGTCTTGAACTCGACTTTCAGATTGTCTCCGTAAAGAGTAGTATTACTAACAATCAGTACTTTTCTACAGAATAGGAATAGACTAAATTTTTAGGTAGCATTTCGTCGAAAATTTACTTTAGGCAATTTGGCTTACGGATCAGCCGG
Source organism: Angiostrongylus costaricensis (assembly GCA_900624975.1). NCBI lineage: Eukaryota > Metazoa > Nematoda > Chromadorea > Rhabditida > Metastrongylidae > Angiostrongylus > Angiostrongylus costaricensis. The sequence continues at coordinate 117,289 of UYYA01004091.1, read as the reverse complement.
GTCGGCTCTCTTACGTCATCTTCAACTACGACCGGCTTGGCTTCGATGCACAGGACTTTCGCGCCAATTCTAGAAGTGGACGTTGTCGAGTGCGCTCTAATTTGTCAGAGTATTCAAATGACCGAATACATGATATATTTTTACAACACCTCGTAATAAAATAACACCTCATGTTTGCTACACAAGAATATAAAGAATACATTTTTATGTTCATAGTAAATAAATGCTCAGTAGACGTAATCGACTTTCCGCTCAAATTTCACGACACGTGGTATTCAGGCTCTGTTCAATGGAGGAAATCATACCGGCATTGTGGAAGTTGATCCAACACAAGCGTACAAGAACACTCCAAAGGTGATCACCGTGCTAAATACGCTTAAATTCTCTGTTTTTGGAGTTAAACAAGCAGGTCTGATCTCAAATATGAGAAGGATGAATGTTTAGTAGTTGAAAAATCTAGGGCTAGTTTGAACCTTGAACTTCAAAGTAGTTGTGAGCTCAAACTATGCCAGATTTTTGCGAGAAGCTAGCATCATTTCTATTTGAAGAACTTCTTCAGTGTTTCATAAATACCCAGTTTTTCGAGGAAACTGATTTCGTAGAAGAATGCGGGGCTGTTGGGGAATCCCACTGTTGAGATATCCAGCAATTTTCGCGTTCTTACGAACCTATTATTAAGAAAAATATAAGAAAAACTATACTTGTACACAGTTCTATCATCTATAAAGGCTAGGCAAAATTCTGTAGATCAGTGCGATCTTTACTGCCCATCATGTCGGCCGCAGATCGACCGTAGGTATAAATCGACGGAGACTAAAGAGCTGCTTGACTGCCTTCGTTGTGCATCCGCTTTTCAATAAGTGCTTGGTTTTTTCTCAACAAAAATAAAAAATGAAGAGACGGATATTTTTTAAACCATAAGCGCTTACTCGTATGTTGACTTTGTCTCGCGTACCCACATTTTCCGTTTACTTAATCTTATCATGACCGCTGGACTTTTGGAAAAGTACTCCATGTGTGTATCTTTTTTTTTACTAAGAAAGTACTCCATGGGCCCTAATGGTGCAATGAGTAACAATTGAGCCTCTGGAAAGGGAAGCGATGGTTCGATCTGGCCTGGGGTTCAACTTTTGCAAATATCTCAGCATCATTGTAGTTGTACTCCATGTATGTTATTTTGGCTTAAGCGCAAGGTAGCTAGTTCTTCACAGATATGATAACTATTCTTTTGAAAGCAGTAATAAGCTTCCAAGTGATCGAATTTCATTCCAGGTGCTCGCACAACGTTCAGGTGTGCCACATGTAGTTCGAGGACGTTATATGTTCCGCGTTGACGACGTCGTTCGACCGGCCGGATGCAGTAATAAAACTGGAGGAACATGTAAGTAATGTTAAAACTATGAGTAATAATATAATAATACTGCTGAGTACTCCATACCATCAATCATTTCGACGTTGTCTAGGTTTATTTTGCATTCTTCTCTTCGGTTATGCTTGGAGCATGTTAGTTAATGAGATTTGGGTCCTACTCCCACTATTGCACCATCTTCTTTTTAAGTCAATTTTTAAACCTTAAAATCTTTGAACTAATTCACGTTGCTGGTTTATTTTTTATCCTTTTACCGACTTTTTTTAAACCTTGGAATTCATCAATAATTCACTGCTTTCCTTGATGAGCTAACGCGAGGTTGGTATTACTTGACACTTGACACTTGAATGGCCCGTCCTCATTGGTTGTGCGGGCCCCAGCATAATCTCCATTCTTCGGAGATTTGCTGGTTAAGCCATTGTGGTTCCGTGGAATCCCGCGGTTAGCCTGGCCAAAGTCTGTCGCAGGTCCTCAACACCACAGGCAGTCGTAACCCTTGTTAATCAGAGGGAGATTTGCCACCATGCACTTTGATACCAGGACGGTGGTGGATCCTTGTATTGGTTTACTCTTAGCTATGCTTTCTGATGGAAATGCTGGACACCTTCTCAGATTGGAAGGCCTTGTGCTAGGAGATGAATCCCCCGCTGTACATCGCAGTCCCAGGAACACCTTCTAGCCACGATGAGGCGGTAAACCGTTGGGGGTAGGCGGGTTGGTATTACAGCACTTATTAATACAGAATAGCTTTTAGCTGTTTGTTATGTGAATGGAAATCTATGTGTTAGGTTTTGCTTGCTGAGGCTATGGAAGTGTTTGATTGAGGAGATTGCATCTCAAGTTGACGTCTCCAGGCTGAAGAGGGCGAAACAGCAGAAGCGCCAGCTATTCTGTATTAATAAATTCTGTGATACCAAGCTCGTATTTGCTCATCAAAAAAGATAGCAGCTTTAAATCAGTGTCTTTAATTTGCAATGTCAATACTGAAAAACACGACCTGGGTTCCATTTTGCCTTCAGGTTTGTGTCCAAAAACATTTTTATGCAGCTGAGTTCAACATCGTTGCAAATGTTAGGGACGAGAGATATTGTGTAACCACTATTGAACCATAACCCATCTGTCAATACCTGCACTATCTCGATGACGTCGAGTGAGTCGAGCGGATTTCAGTAACGTATCTGTTCATCTCTAGTTTTCAAGCGAGTTCTCCTGTTTCGAAGGGCATGAAGAACGTATCATCTGTCCTCTCGATAATGTGAAATGAGCCGAAAGGAAGTCAATGAAGGTATCCATTGATCTCAGGTGCCTAAGCGAGTTCTCCGTCGATGTACGCGGAAAAGAGCACTTTATTTCTATTATATCTTCTTGAAAGAATCTAAGCACTAACCGATCTGTCTTAAAAATCAGTATTTGGAACATCATTTAGCCCCTACTAGAAGTCCGTTGGAAACCACTTTCTAGTCCAAAGAGTTCGTCATTGTATTTAATAGAAAAATTTCCTGTGACACAACAGACACTAAAGAAATGGCAAAAATTCCAGATTCTTTTAAGTAAGCAAGTAAGTATTAAGTTAAAGTAAAGTTTTATGTATTTTTTGGGAAGAAATGTCTGGCAAAGATTGCTTTCCTTCATTCAGATCCGATAATGATCTATCCGAATATTGTGAACATGCTTGGTGAGATGACTGTAGACGTTAACGCAATCTGCTTGGATCGTAGTCAAACGTACATATTGATGATAGAAGAAAGAGAGGTAGGCTGGCAGATCTAGTCACTTTAGTAGAGAATGGTTGATTTTTAAACGGATTTGATTGCTATGACAGTCTATTCTTTGTTGTCGCCTTTGTTTTGCTGGAACACGCGTTTATTCTTCTTTAAGTGTTTCAAAAACAATAGTTGATGAGGTGTTTGCTAAGATTTTATCAAAACATCGAGGAAAATATGCGCTCCATGGGCTTTTAGAGAGGCGCGTGTGGCGCAGTGGTCGGACGCGCCCTGCGACACACACGTGGAATCGATTCCCGCGCCCATGGCCGACGTAACCCTCCATTCTTCCGAGGTCGGCAAATTGGTACCAGACTAGTCTGGGAGGATAGCAGCACTGGCTCGATACATCGGTAGGCCACCGCGAGTCATTGTAAAGGTCAGATATGCATTCAATCACCTCCAACGATGCTTAATGAAGCCGAATGCATGACGCATTCCCCCGGAGATTGATGAACGTCGAAAGCGTTATCTTTTATGCTTTTAAAGACTTTCATTCCTAACTAACACGTAACTTTACACGTATTCACCTCATCGCCTTCGGGCTAGTGGACAAACAAAAAAGACAACTAGTTTTCAGCTTTTCGCCAACATCTCCTCAACGCTCGGGTCTATTATCTTCCGCTTTCATGTTCATTTACCAGTTATTTGTTTGAGTTCGAATACATAGAATAAATTCCGTCTGTTCCTAGGTGGCTACCTGTAATGTGCTGAACGCCGCGATCGCTCGTTGCAATCTACCAAAGATCTACGACTGGGGAACAAAAACCGTGTATTTTCAGCCTCAATCAAGAGGGGCCAATGACGACAAAGCATTTGTTGGATATATCTATTTTGGTAAACTTTGCTCCATTGTAGATGGTGATGTAGAACCTTCTATGAATCTTTTTAGTTTTAGTGCCTCCGACCTTAGATCCACAACGACTGGATATAGGCAACATCTACGAATGGTATAAAAATCCGATGCCGAGTTATGTGAGTTAACGTTTATTAGATTGTGTTTGTGAGAATGTTAAGGGGATCTGTTTGGATAGCTATAGTTCAATAGTAGAGAGGGTTTTTTTGAAATCCAAAATCACATGGCTAAAAGTGTGGGGTACTCGGTAAAGTGGTTTTCGTATAAAATCCGTCCTTCACGTCTACTTTGCAAATCCCAGAACTTCTTGGATTCTCTTCGTTTTCTTGCGTTCATCATCCACGAAAGTATTCAAATTTTTTGCATGTGGGTTTGGCTTCTTGCTTGAGAATTTTTCTTTTGTCATGAATAACGGAATGCTGGTTGATTCGATTTTACTTGGAGTCCTGTGATAACCGAGCTAGAGTGTTTCCAATTGGAATGCGGAAAATGAACATTTCCTTGGGTGGTCTGGTACCATTTTTCGGATACCGAAGGTACGAAGGGTTCAGTGAGCCTGGTTAGTGGTCGAACCAGCACCAAGCCAGCTGGACGATATCGGGTTAACTAGCCGGTTTGGCTAGTAATTCGCTATGGACTCGACTACTCTAGAAACATGCATGTTCTCCAAGCTTTGAAACTGTACGAGTTTTTGATGAGTGTTGTATCCGAGATTTCCTTTTTTTATTTTTCTGGTATTGAATATTTTTTTGTGCAAAAGCATTCGATGCATACTCTTCATTTAAGTGGTACACCTTAATTTTTTTTGTTCGTTTATTTTCATCGTTTTTGCGGCTTATTTTCTTCAGCTTTACTTATTGGGTTCACTGACATAGACTCGCAACTAAGTTCTATTACAAAATGACGGCTGCCTAGAAGTATAATTTCTTTGAAATGAAATTAATTTCCGGACCGGAGGTGTCTGCGGTGGGGAACGAAAGCGCTATTGTCCTTTCTGGGGAGTAACGGACCACCACACCATAGGAGTCCTTCGTTTCGTTCGTTTCGCCTGCCTCTCAGCTAGTTCTATCAATCACTGCCATCAGCAATCATCCGTTAACAGGATTGATATAATTTCACAAATAATACCCTGCCGTGGAAACTTGTAAACGGCAGTAAATAGAAAGTGGATATTGTGAAATTATTTTCATTTAGTGTGATATTCGACGTAGGTCCACTAATTCGGCTAATATAGAAGGCACTACGCTTCGACTTCAATTTTACGTTTTAGTGTATTTTCGATGGTCTGTTACGAAATTCATTAAGACGATAATCCGAATAGGTGAAGTCGGTTGGCCCTTTAAACTAGAGCGATCTTATATTTATCTATTTGATGAAAATAGTCTTTGGCAAGAATAACGGTGCTAATCATGAAAGCAACCTGCATTCACTCAACCGGATACTAATCATCATAAAGAAAGCGTAACCACAAAAGGTGGAATATCTATCCAACAATTATTATCCGCATGGGTAGCCAATTTCGCTTGTGGGTTCATTTGCAGCTTTGAGATATTTCCTTTCTCTTGTCTCGAATACTGATCGGGTTTGGTGCCCCCTGGGAAGTCGAGCTGGTCGAGACCGAATGTATGTAGTAAGTAGTACCCCGTACTGTTTCGATGAAGTCACCAGAGACAAAGAAGAAGGCTAAAGATTTTTCAGATTTTATTACGGAACTTGTTACGACTCTGTAAATTGCAGTTGATGCCAATTACATGGTATCCAAGGAACTTTACAAATCCGGAATTATTCAACAATCTTAATCAAGTCGGCACAAGAATCTCAGACGACGCGCTTTATGGCGTTCAGCTTGGCCTTTATGTGATTGGATACAGGGAGTACAAGGACGATGAGGTATTGCCAGTCTTCTACAAGGATTTTTTTCTAGTGCTACCGTTCGTGTCCAACTTCAGTTCTCTTAATCGCCAATCCCTTGCCCATCTTGATTCTTTCCATGGCTTCGGTGTTGCTTTTTTTTTCTCACTGTGTTCACAAGTTGCAATTTTTACACTATTCTAGATCAAGAAGTTTCGTCCGGAACATCGTACACTCGCACGTTTGGCTACCTACACAAATCGGAACAGTTATGAATATCGATGGAAACCACAGGAAGAGGTCATAAACCTAAACCAAGTAAGACTATTTTGCTAATCGTCATTATTGTATCATAATATTGTTCTATTATGTTATCCATTCTAGGTACAACAATGGTATCTAACTGATTGGGAGCGTTGGAATACACTTTACACCTACCGAGTTGGCTATCTGAAGTTGGCACCTATAAGACCGAATGACATGAATGGAACAGAGCTGCTTTCAGGGTACGCTTCATATTATGGTGTACTTTAGCTTACACTTTATCCGCTCTGTATTTCAGTCTTCTAACCAACACTTAGTTGTCATGCTAACAGCGTACATTGCTCCTACACTTTTTAAACACTCCCTTAGCGTTTTCCATTTTTCTGCATAGTGTTCTCTGTTCAGAATACCTCACCATGTATACACCCATGAACTCACTTCCCTTAATAGTAAATAATAAAACTCACTTGAAGACCTGCACAAGAAGTTATCCACGATATGTTCTCTTCGATAATATATCTTACATTATCACGATCTAGTTTAATTCATGGATTTCTTCGAAATGAGTAACCCGATTTCCTGAGTGAATGGTATTGTTGCGGCAAAATGTACTGAATCGTATTGGTAGATTGGTGACGGCACCGATTTCTCTACATTGGCTTTGGTCTCCTGAGGACAATCGTTTTGGCCAGGCTACCTTTTCACAACAGGAAAGGGATCAACGAACTGAGTTTGTTTCACAAAAAGCTAGAGAAATGTGTCACGATTGGTAAGTTAGAATACACTTCTTTTATTTTTTTTTATCCGAGGGGAAAGCTTTTGCAACAGCACTATCTCAAGTGAAATTTATGAAATGCTTGTAGGAATGCTCTTTGTCCACTAAAATTTTATGTAGTTTTCTTGTAAAGTGAAGTTAATTAGAATTTTTTGTTGGTATCTCTCACCAACTCGTAATATTGGAATCCGATTAGTAACAGTCTTCGAAGACGAAAGAGGTTAGAGCCTGTGTCCGTGAATATCAATTTACCAACACCTCTTATCTCATAGACACACAAAGATAATAATAATATTCGCACATGCTTAGTGGAACTCTGTGATGTTGAAAGGAGTTGTCCTCAAACAACAAGTCTTTTTAAGAAAATAACTCTCGAGTAACTTGAAGACATCTCTCAATAACTCGAAAGACCGACTTTCTATAAACCTCGGCATAGATAGTTGATATATTTATTTATGTGATCTTATAAACTGATCTTCTTAAGCTGACGCGAGGTTGGTACAGAAAATGATATTTTGACCCCGGTATCATTTTGAAATAGAGCGCCAGGTCACGCGTGATAGTGAGGTATTCGTCCTTCCGGTTCACCTTTGGATTTTTGAAATTTATCCAAAACGTCTTAAGAGTTTTGCGCATTGATGTTTTCGATTCCTGCGCTAGGATCCGCACATTCACTTCAAAATCATCGCCGTTGTGCTTTTGTGCCCTATGCGCACCTAGAGGGGTGTTTAAACGGATTTTAACTTTCCCGTCTAGATGTTCTTTTATGCGGACACAAAGTGGTCTACCCGTTTCCCCGATATATTCCTCGCCGCATGCATTACATGAGATCAAGTATGTTATACCTAAACTCATGCAATCGGCGAAGTTGCTGAAACGTCAGCCATCGATCAATAACATCAAAAACAACGACAACGACAACGAAGATCTGTACCAACCTCGCGTCAGCTTAAGAAGATCAGTTTATAAGACCACATAAATAGATATATCAACTTGAAGACAGTTTTTGAAATTTTTTCCGTTCCAAGGGTATACAGACACTGTAAATAGAAGAGCATTGTTTCTATTCGCGCAGTCATGCGAGTCAAATCACTGTCAAGGTTCGATGAGGATGGAGCGCTATTCAACTTTATCCGCGATACGGAAACGAATTCGAGTTGCCCTTGCATCGAAACGCAAGCACGTTTGGACCTCGGTCGGTTCATGCCACATCCAAGGTGTTCTCAGGTATGCCTCAAACCAATTTAATCGAATCGTATCGTTTCTCCAAATTCACGTATCACTGAATATCGTTGGTTTCCGTATTTTATTGGTGTTTTAAAAAATTTTTGTAGACATTCCGTGACATCACGTGCACATCAGTCATTGGCTCGAAAAATTGCTACATGTCAGCACAAAACATCTATGGATCGTATGCCGGTGATGGAAACACTTTCGACAATATGGATACCTCGTACGTGTGCTTTTCTTTCAAATAGTGTTGCACACCGGGACAGGCCTCTATGATACAATTAAGCAGATTACGTCAGACCATGTTTGAGAGTTCACTAGATAGCATCATTTCTCTAAAGTCACCACCCTTATTAGGAATCCGAGGCTTGTAAAGTTGACATTTTCTTAGATCCTTTTTCCAACGATATGCTATAAAAAGTCGTAGAAAGTATCATCTTGCCAGTCTCGGATATCTAATAAAGGAAGTGGATCTCGAGAAATGATGCCATCTATGCATATCGTATGCAAGTCTGAGGCACCTTGAAATCCTGGGATAGAACTTTTATACTATGATTTCGACACAACTTATTTTGGTAACGAGATTTACTCGTAAGGAAATCACTGTATTTTCTTAATGTTGCGGAAATAAAACTAGACAAGGTTGTACCATTACTTAAATTCCAATTTTTGATAATTCCAAGGTGTTAATTCGAGCAAGTTGCAGAGAAATTTGGACTATGGGTAGCTAAAGTTTGCAGAAGCATTAGCGAGATTCGCACGGATGTTGTACATACAAGAATTTATTCGTGGTTGTTTCTAAGGCTTATTGAAAACTGCGACCTTACTGGTTTAACCTTTATTTACTGTCTATTCTTCTTTAATGGCAGGGTATTGTATGAAATCCATGCTCAAGAATACTGAGACATAAGCGGAACCCCACCTGAGCAAAGTTCCTTTCTTTAGAGAAAAACGAAGTAAGGACCTCGGTTAGTGTGATGAATAGCACGTGAGACACTGATTAGGGTAGGGTAGGTTCGAGGTCCAGTTGAGGTTCCGAGTTTTGCTGGTATCTCAGCATCCTTGTGGTTGTATTTGACTGCTACTTTAGTTTTTTCTTCGGAAGATTTAAGAAAGTGTTTGTTGATTTTACATTTGCAGACGTTTCATGACTCATTACGGCCAAGTGTGTTGTTATGACGAGTCAGGATACCTTATGCAAACGCCTTATCAACCAGTCATCAAAACTCAGAAGGAGTATTTCTACAATCCTGGTTATCCGCTGAGAGCATACGAATTTGGCACACCACCCTATATGGGACAGTTTGAGGTAAGACGTATTTTGGAAATTTCTTGGAGATCTTGACCTCTATCAGAAAACATCGTGGTGGCGATGTTGATCTGAATAAGTCATGTTGAAATTGCTAACGTTTTCTTTCATTTCTTTGATAAGCACTGCACTAAAGTTAGCTAGTAGATGAGTTAGATCTGCGCGTGGGTAACCTATGGGGTGCCAAAGAATTGATAGGAAAGTATATTATCACTTGTAACTGCCACGACCGACTTTCTATTAACCTCGGCATTGATCAAGTGATTTTCTTCGTATTTTTGTTGAGCAAACGCGAGGTGTTACTATTCTTTGTTCACGATTAAGCTGACGTTTCGGCGGATTTTGCCTTCTTAAGAGCTTGGAAAGGTCAAGTTGATAGCAACTCACTCGTCCAGACGCCTCCATAACCAAACAAAGAAACTCCAAACCAAGATTTCAATCACTTTGAACACAGCTTTGCACAGGTAATGGTAATGGAGGTAAGGTAATGAAGAAAGAAAAATGGCCTCCATTTTTGAACGTACAAATTCACCTATCAGAAAATGGCTACATTACAAAGTGGTACCGAAAGCCAAGTAGTAAAAATATCTTGGTTCATTACCTCTCCTCTCACCCCTCTCACACGAAAAGGGCGCTTATAAGAAACATGTTTCGAACAGCAACCAACGTGTGCACGGGAAGAGAGCAGAGAGAGGAGTCCCGGAACTTGGCACGGCAAATAGCCATTTCTAATGGCTACGAAATTGTAGCTCAGGATAGGTGTAGAGGAAATCGTAGGCCTCCAAACGACAACTCTAGCGATAGAAGGGTCTCGTTTATCCTGCCCTTCATCTCAAATGATATAAGTACAGCTATAAAACGCTGCTTAAGAAGGGCGGACTTAGAGAATTCGGTGAGCGTAGTTGAAATACCACCGAGTAATCTTAAGCGCCAGCTAGTTCGTAACCGCCTATATGACCGTCTATGTGCAACTCAAAATTGCATAATTTGCCCCAGTGGTAGAGACGGTGATTGCATGAGCTCGGGTATAGTTTATCTGATCTCCTGTAAGACGTGTGGTGACGAATACATTGGCGAAACGGGTAGACCCCTCTGTGTCCGCATGAAAGAACACCTAGCCGGCAAAAATAGACCAAATACCCAGCTAGGCACGCATAGGACCCAGAGACATAACGGGGACGACTTTGAAGTATGTGTCACGATCCTCGCACGCGAATCAAGAACACAGGCGCGAAAAACTCTCGAGGCATTCTGGATTAATTCCAGAAATCCGAAAATGAACCGCAGGGAAGAATGCCTCATTATCACGCGTGATATTTGGCAGTATATAAAACTGCTTTTCTGATGTGAGGGGCACATTATACTTCCACGTGATTTCTGTGCGGTTGGTCTCTGCGTGACATACTTAGTGGAAACCTCATAGAAAGCGGTGAATGTGCAAAGCTGTGTTCAAAGTGATTGAAATCTTGGTTTGGAGTTTCTTTGTTTGGTTATGGAGGCGTCTGGACGAGTGAGTTGCTATCAACTTGACCTTTCCAGGCTCTGAAGAAGGCGAAATCCGCCGAAACGTCAGCTTAATCGTGAACAAAGAATAGTAACACCTCGCGTTTGCTCAACAAAAATACGATGTTTATCACTTGTGTTCCAGTTTTACAAGAGAGGCAACCTTAATTGAAACCTTTTTAAAGCATTGAGTTTAGGTGCCTGGTCTTTCCGTGTTCCATAACGACTATATGCCCTACTTTCTGTGCTGTAAATTTGCCGATTTTCGATGCCAAATGTTCTATTGGAGACGTCCGTCATCTGCCTGTCAGGAGTATCAGCCCTCTGCAACCGGTTCGATTGATGATTTCTAAAGAGATTTCTAAGCTCTTTTCACTCGTTCACTTTAGATTAGTTTTCGTTCATCAGTGTTTTAAGTAGAAAATTGCCAAGGATGGCTGGGGAATTGGATATCTAAAAGTTCCAAGGATCGCATTAACTGAATGTGGTAGCAGTGCTACTAGGATGCTGCTAAAGAATCCCACTTTAAAATTTACCTTTCCAGCTATTAGTTATTGAATTCGTTACTTTTATAGGACAAGTGACTGGTGCTGGTGTTTTCAATACTATTGATAACGATAAGTTCATATTCAATGAACCTGGTGTCTATAACTTCCTCTACATACCGAAAACTGTGCGAACGCCGGAAGTGCGTATTCAAGTGCGCATGGAAAGATATCCTAACAGAAAGGTGATATCACTCTTTCATGCTTACCTTCTACACTTTTTCTGAATTCTATCTTTCAGGTAGATTTTGGACTACTAGGTCGATATATTTCTCAAGCCGAGCTGGTACAGCCTACAAATGCCACTGTAATAACTGGTGAGACAAGGATAAGATATGTCTGAAGGGTAATCTATCGGTCCGTTAGATTCGTTATAGGCATTGCTCTGGAGGCTAGTGGCACCGATAGAGTCCACGTTGTAGCACGAAAGGATACACGACGCTTCCGTTACCGTACTGATATCATTGTTGGCAATATTCTCAGATATTTCGATACAATTAGGTTGCAAAGGTTTAAAGGTTAGTGGTGATGTTCTACTTGAATTGAGTGTCATATCTTCATTTTCGATACTTGGATGACTGGATGACCCGTTTTCACTGGTTGTGCGCCCCAGCATAGTTTCCATTTCTTCGGCATTTTGCTGATTTAGCCGTTATAGTTGCCTAAACTCCCGATGTCAGCTTAGCCAAACTCTACAAGAGGTCGTCACCACTCCAGGCAGTCGCCACCCTTGTGGATCATAGGGAGATTTGCCACCATGCGGCTAGTTTGATACCAGAGCGGTGTTGGTTAACTCTTAGCTGGGCTTCCTGATGGAAACGCCGGGGTCCTTCTCAGCTTGGGAGACCCTGGTGGAAATGAATCCCCCACTGTACATCGCAGCCCGACACCCAGGAACACCTTTCAGCAGCAAATCATTGGAATATTTCCTTGATAACTCGAAAGACCGACTTTCTATAAACCTCTGCATAGATAGTTGATATATTTATTTGTATGATCTTATAAACTGGTCTTCTTAAGCTGATGCGAAGTTGGTACAGGTCTTCGTTGTCGTTGTCGTTGTTGTTGATGTTGTTTGTCGATGGCTGACGTTTCGGCGACTTCGTCTTCCCCAGAGCCTGGACGTATTTTATATTGGAATATTTTTATTACTCGGTGGAAAAAAGGTTAAAGTATTAATGAAGATCAAACTTTCAAATAGACGCCATATTGAACAGAAAGGCCACTCACTGTGATGTTACGTGTTGAACTGGACCATGTGTTGTTTTCGTGGGGTTGCAAGCAAGACACACGCTGAGGTCAAAATATCACTTTGAAACAGGGCGCCAAGTCACGCGTGGTAGTGAGGCATTTGTCTTTAAAGACACGCGTGACCTGGCGCGCTATTTCAAAATGATATTTTGAACCTGGGATGTGTCTTGCTTGCGACCCCACGAAAACAACACATGGTCCAGTTCCACACGTAACATCACAGTGAGTGAGCCTTTCTGTTCAATATGGCGTCTATTTGAAAGTTTGATCTTCATTAATACTTTAACCTTTTTTCCACCGAGTAATAAAAATATTCCAATATAAAATACGTCCAGGCTCTGGGGAAGACGAAGTTGCCGAAACGTCAGCCATCGACAAACAACATCAACAACAGCGACAACGACAACGAGGATCTGTACCAACTTCGCGTCAGCTTAAGAAGATCAGTTTATAAGATCACATAAATAAATACATTGGAAGATTGTTCTCGATAAGTTCTTAAAATTAAAATATGCTGGTTTTTAAAGTATTGTAGTTATTCTATCATAGTTGTCTTTGTCTCTTCTGATTTTTCTATGCGAAAATATTGTACTGCTTTATTTTGCAATATATTAACTGCTTGACTAGAATCGACGTCACACACACACATTTAGATGGCATACCTAAATTTTACAACTACTATATCATATCCTCGACGTCCTAACGGTTTATCGCCTCATCGTGGCTGTGAGGTGTTCCTGGATATCGGACTGCGCTGTACAGGGAAGGATTCATTCCCTGACAGGGTCTTCCAAGCTGAGAAGTAATCCGGCGTTTCCATTAGGCAGCCTAGCTAAGAGTGAACCAATAGGAGGATCCACCACTGTCCTGGCATCAAAGTCGCATAGTGACAAATCTTCCTCTGATCCACATGGGCTGCAACTGGCTGCGGTGGTGAAGACTTGGGGCAGACTTTGGCCAGGTTGACCTCGGGATTCCAGGGAACCACAATGGCTTAACCAGCAAATTTCCGAGAAATGAAGATTATGCTGAGGCCCGCACAACCAGTGTGAACGAGCCATGTCAAGTGTCATATCATCATAAAAAATGGTGAAAGAAAAAATTGGCGCTTTTGTTAGCGAAACGGGTAGGCTTTTATTTTCTGTAACGGAGATATATGTAACAACTTTTGTAAATTAAGATTTCAAAGAAATTTCTATCGTCAGTGGTTTTCATATATCAAGCTAACTACTGCAAACAGTCTGCTTTGTCCTTCTAGGGGTACTCGTCTATGTAAACAACGTCGAGCGTGGTCAACCGGAAATTTACGTCGTTCTCGAAGAGGCACACATCGGTGTCAGAATCCGTGAGAGCTATGCTTTAGACATCGATAGATTGGCGATGTACCAAGAAAGCATGGGTATGCTGGATGTTCAGCTGGCAGTACCACCACAATATGGAGTTGTGAGTTTTGTTCATAGACTTTGTAGTGAAAAGAAAGGATTTAGATGGAACTAATAACATAAGGATAAGCGAGAACAGTTAGAGATCGTCAGCGTTCTAGAAAAAACTCACGAAAGCACAAATAGTAAGGAAGTAGGTTATTAGTGCCTTATCAAACATTGACTAAAGACATCCATCAGCATTACATGTTTTTCTAATAGACATGTTGACAAATCTGATCTATTCAGAGACCTGATGGCGACAAAACGCGTGAAACAGAACAGCGTCAACGTTACGACCTTCCACGCATCAGCGGACTTATGAGGCCGTTTCCTGATCAGACTAGTGCCTCTGTATTTCAAGGCCTCACCCTCAACGATGTGAACTCAGAAACAATACGACAGCAAATTATTAATAACTGTTGGTTACTCTATTTTTGCGGTCTTCCAAGGTAGAATGCGACTGAGAGGCTTGTATTCAGATCGCATTGTTGGCTCAGGAGAACCGGGGTCTGAACAAAATCCCGTAGGCACACTATCACAAGGGCTGCCATCGGACAACATGTTCACCACAAGCAAGGACGAGGACAAAAAGTTTGATGTTTTTCCAGAGGCAAACCTTCGTTCTGGACCCATTTATAAAATGGCTCCAATGTATGATGTGTAAGTACCACAATTTTTTGCAGTGAACTCAGCGGTCTCGTATGCCATTCAGGAAAGGTCCAAACACATCCTTGGAGAAACATTCCTAACAAAATATTCTGGCTCTTTGCTTAGGTCTATAAGGTGTCAAAGAAATCGCTGTATAAATATTAGGTTGCGAGGAAATGTACAGATCCATCACCTGTACCACCTGTAATCTCGTTGACTGTCGAGTGACTCGAGCAGGCCCCAGTAAATCTTCCATTTTTCTCTGTCGCGTTCAAAAAGTATCCCAGTGGGCTGTGCTCGCTCTTGGGACTTGTCGAGCATCATATCTTTGTTCTAGGCTTTTCGTGAAGAACTCTGACCATCGAGTCAGTGGTCTTCCTGCAGTGCGTTTAACATCCCGAGGAATCCAGTCACTAACGGCTTTTTTCCATCGGTTTTCGTTCATACGCATTACGTTTTCGGCCCACCTTATCTCCTACAACTTGTCATATAGAACACCGTCTTTGAACCTCGATTGTTAACGTAGATTAGAGCGTCTGGTCCCGTATTTCATTTACGTGATGTGAGACACTCTTAGCAATTCCATTTAGACTGCGTATTCAATAACGCTGAGTGATCTTTCACCCTACCTGCGTAGCGACCAAGTTTCTGAAGCATACGATAAGGTAGGAAGAATCATGGAGTCAAAAAGGTGGGCGCAGAATCAGGTGTTCTTTGTCCTCTTCGCTACATCCTCGATGCTCTTGAAAGCTCCCCAAGCCGCTCACTTTCTCCTGCTCAACTCTAGGGTTCATCATGTTGACTTTCTGTTCTAGATAGACGTTGTTGGATCATTCGGAAGTATTTACTCCGTTGAGAGCAAGTGGGGCATGTGAAATCATTATGTTTCCCATGAATACCATTTTTATGAGATTTGGTCGAAGACCAATTTTTCCACAGACTTTATCAAAACCGCCAAGAATTCCTTCCGTTTGGCTAGTGTTTTTTGTTATAAGAACAATGTTATCAGCAATGCGAAGGTGGTGTAATTGCTGACCGTCGATTTTCACTCCCGTATTGTCCCATTGCAATGTTCGCATGACGTTATGGACTGTGGCGGTGAATAATTTTGGCGAGACGGTACCGCCTTGCCTGATCCCGCTTTTGTCGTCAGTGTTAATATCGTGTAGAATAGTGATATCTTGGTTGTGTAATTTTCATACAGCTCACTGAGAATCTTTATATGCTGAGTAGAGAATCCCTGACTCTCCAGGACTTCCATGACTGCTTTCTCAACTGAGTCAATCGCCTTTAAATCGATGAAAGTGACACAGAGCGCCCTTCGTAGTTTCGCGATACTTCAATGAGTCTTATTATCGAGTGGATATGGTTTATTGTACTGATTCCTTTTCGAAACTCTGATTGCTTACATGACTGTCCTGTGTTCTGTTACCGCTAAAACCTAAGTTTGTTTATTCCAAGCTTCGTTTTCTCAAACGACAAGCGAAGGCAAAATGTAAGGAAGTGTTCGCATGTATTTTGAAGGCCTTCATGGATTAAAATCATTAATGTTGGGGTAATTTAACAATTAGGAGGTAAGCATTTTCCACCTTTAGGAGTTACTCAAACATAGATAGTAAGATTTTGAAAGATAAGTGTGAGGAATGAAGCGATCGCTGTTGATTATTCCTTCATTGATGCTGTATGCATTTAACCTCATTCATAAATCTGGCTGAGTCCATAATTGGCGTATGAAATAATCTTAGAGGTTTAGCTAGGGATGTATCAAATTAGCGTTTTTATCCTCTCAGACAAGTCCGGTATTAACTTGCCGATCATCTGGTCAGGGTGACAGGCTTGGTTAGCCATTTATACACATTGAGCTAGATGCGCCTAGAGGTCACAAGTTCACGAAGATTACATGGTTGATGCGCATCTGCACTTCACGTAGAACTCATTGATAGTGCAAATTTTTTTCATTTTCATCTTTTGTTCCCGTCTTTTATAAAGTTATTTCTTAGCGGTCAGTATCGATTCGACCCACAAACGGGGGTGGACATCAATCAAGAGCTTAGCAACTGCCGTGGTTTGCAGGAAGATATAGCACGTAGGTTCCCTACTTTATCAATAAAGAAGTTTACAACAGTAGTAAAATCAGTAGAAGATGAGAAACTACCCATGGCTTTTATCGACTTGAACGAATAAACAGGTTAGCGGAAGCAGTTTATTATAAAATAAAATTTTGAAAGACAAAATTGAGAGACGCAATTCATGGTTAACAGTAATTGCTTGTTCCTTAGCTACAAATGAATACGCATAAGGCTTCATTTAAAAAGTGTTTTGAGTTCTTATTATCTTTTAGTTACTTATCGTGGAATTCCACTGATCATCTTTCTCCAGTCATTGGTAGACGTTTTATCTTGAGGAACTCGATGATAAACTTTCACAGATTACCGGAAGTTTTTCCTTACATTTTCGCAGATTTCATCGTAGAAATGCAGCATTTCCTGATGAATGAACTAGAATCTGGATGGTTAAATCTGCATAGTAGATGCCTTTAGTGAACCTGCAACCGTTCCAAAGCGCCATGAATCTACAGTACGGTCTGCAACGCTGTCCCGACGACGCCTCGTCGATCATCAGCGACTGTGGCGACAGCGTAAGTTGACGGTCTACTCTGTTCCTTCGAAAGTAATGAACACAGTGCAATTCATGAGGATAAAAAAATAGGCAAGAACGTGCTTAAAACACTCTGAAAAGAGAGCAAATACTAATTCACTGAAGTGTCTACTGTTGCAAAGAAATTCGTCCTGTAAGCCCGTAATCATAACGACGAAGAAAATGAGCTCAAATTCGGTAGATTTGAAACTGTTGAAGTCTTACCTATTAGTTCCACTATATACCATCTGTGAACTTAAATTCTAAAAGGTTCCTATTCCTACTATTCCTACATTTTCAAGCAATCGACTATTCACTGCAATTTTTTCCGATTTTATCTCAGTGTAGGAGAGAGTAAACGAAATGAGACTATGAGTGACGGTATTTGATCTAGGACTTAAAATATTATGGATTCTTGGTAACGAAATATAATTTGTTTAGTTAGTTATTAATATTTCTTTACGATAGAATTCTGGTTTTTCCCATGTTTTCTGAAGATATTTACAGCAACTGCTTGATTGTTAAGATTTGTAGTTATACAGGTGCTTGAATCTCACAGTGGGTTTGACGAAGCCTTCGCTGAGTATTTTGGCTGGCACTTTCTTTGACATCCGAAGCCTTTTAACTATCGGTGTTATTTGTTCAAAATGATGTGCTCAGACACTGTCCCGAAATTGTGCTGGAGTTCATAGTTGCTACTGATTTCCTTATGCGTGTGTGGCGCATCGGTCGGAGGCGTCCTGCAACGCACACAGGGTCGATTCCCGCGTTCCCAGCCGGCCGTTCCTTCCATCACTCCGAGGTCGGAAATCTGGTGCCAAATTTGTCTGAGAGGATAACAGCACTGGCTCGAAATATCGGTAGGCCACCGCGAGTCATTTGTAAAAGCCAGATACACATTCAATCACCTCCATGCTTAATATAATCGAGTGCATGGCGCATCCTTAAAGGATTGATCAACGCCGAGAGCATTTTTTACAGATTCCCTTCAAATAGCTCTCTGTTTTGTAACTGTTTCTAAAGTTAAATTATTACTACTGAGACTGTTGATTTGAAATTACTGTTTCTAGAGTAACCAAAAAACTTATAATGGAATTAGAAACAATCAGAATTCCTTAGAGAGTAATATAATTGTAAAATGACTTTCACTTAACCTCGGTATACATGGTCAATGTACTTTGTTTCACTGGTAGGCTAACACGAAGTTCTTGCAAAATATTTATTTGACTAAGTACTTAGATTTTGAACTGTTTCAAAATTAAGTGATGTTTTGGAGAGACAACGTATTCCATTAGATCATTGCTCTAGTGGAATCCTGGAAACGAGAGTAGAGCCTGTCCCGTATCATTTCTCAACTCCTCAAGTGCTCTAGTTATGGCAACACCAATAGTTGTCGAAAGATGATCAAGTCGTGAATGTGTTAACGAACAAATGTAGAAGGAAATCTGGGTTTTCTAATATGGACATGGGGACCATAGAACTGAAATCTGATCTTTCTCGCCTTTCTAGTTTCGAGTGTTTATCCGTAATAAGATCAGAGCCCAAGTTTAGTAATTTCCCTTTTAGCTTAAAAAATTTGTGATCATGCTTGTTTTTTGACTTCAGCTGCTATTTTTCCATTAACTACAGTATTTCATGAATTGATGACAACAAAACACACTTATTAGAAACTCTATACTCGATCGGTCTATTGGGGCGAAGGACAATGCTAAGTTTTCCTAGGCTGAAACACTGAAGATTTTGGCATAATTTTCACAGAATTGAATTGAAATTTCACAGAATTACTATTTCTGAATTACAGTAATGGATAATAATGTGGTTGTCACACTTATGCAAATTATTTGGTGTTTGAATTGGAGAGCCAAGATGGCTTGAACATCCATAGAGCCAAATTACCAAGCTTGGGGTACATTAGTTGTTTTCTGGAAAGTGAATTATTCCATAAAGTTCTTAAAACGTACTACATATTAGAATGCAAGCAAAAAACGGTTCAGGTGCCATGTCTATACAACTATGCGTTGCTGCAGTCTAAGGTGCTGGCCTTTGAAGAACAAGACGCTTGGAACAGTTTTGCGACGGAACGAATGGATGCTATCAGACAATGTATGTTCACCTGATATGAATATAGTGGGTGCTTTGATTCATTTGTGTTAATAAAAATGGAAAATGATTTTCAGACAATAGTTGTGGCGCGATTAACATCGAGTATCCTGAATACATGATGAAGACGCCTGCGCTGGCGCCAGGCTATCTTCAAGGTGATGTTGCTCGTTTTGGCTGCTATCAGACACATTGGGTCAAAGGTGACAACGAATACAAATGTGAGTATAATTCTTTACGCTTTCAATCTATAATAACAAGCTGTACTTGCTTGCATGCAAGATGGGCTGCAGGGTTGACACGCTCAGTTTTCAGTACTGTTCTACGTGCTCACTCTCGTCCTGTTCCTTTTGTGCCTTTTGACCTTAAAGCACTTTTCTTGAAGTTCTTAGCTGATCACGGTCCCCCTTGGATGACTTGTATTAGCAAGTCTTGCTAACCATGTGCATTTAGCATGAATTTGTTTCATTCCCTCCCTACCATCATATCTTGCTTTTTCTGTGTTCTATAAAGTGGTCCTATGGGCGCGTGTGGTGCATTGGTTTGAGGCGTCCTGCACTACACATGTGGTCGATCCCCGCGCCCGTGGCCCACCAGGCCTTCCATACCTCCTGGGTCGGAAAATTGGTACCAGACTTGTCTGGGAGGAGAGCAGCAGTGGTTCGATACATCGATAGGCAACCGCAAGTGATTGCAAAGGCCATATATGCACTCAATCATCTCCAACAATGCTTAATGAAGTCGAATGCATGGCGTTTCCCTCAGGGATTAATCAACGCCGAGAGCTTTATCCTTTTTTATTTTTAGCCGTCACCATGCTTTCATTCTGATCTAAGGCTTTTATAATCCACTACAATATGTATCTGAAAAGCCTGGACTATGTGATTTATCATTAATTCACTGTTGTTCTTGATGAGCAGTTTTTTTCGTGCAGAATCAGTGCAGCGAATCCTGCTTTCTCATTGGCAGATGTATCATTCTCGTGTTTATTTGAGCAATGTTACAATGGCATTCCGTTTTGAACCATCGGACGTTTTTCTTTATCGACAGAGATTTAAATAGGTAGTAATACTCATCATCCTTTTATGATCCTCCCTCTCTTTGAATGTGCCCCGTGCAGAATCAGTACTAGGAATCGTTCTTTCTCAGGTGTCGAATTCTGTCAGAAATCGATGACTTTGTTACTAAATATCACTCATGAATTTAATACTGCACCCTCAACGTGTCAGTTCTACATTATCGGGGAGATCCTTTCTGTCATTCCCACTAAGCAGGACTATGAAATGCGAAGTTCTACGCCCGGGTCGTTTTCCTCAAAAGGCATTTTATAACGTGAGCGGCCAAACGTGCGTGTAGTTGGTGACTCACAATTTAGGAGAGGTTGGCAGTGACAATGTCTTGCCGGAACTGTTCCTTTATCTATATCTTGACTAGAACTTGTAATTTTAAAGAGTGATGTCTCCTAGTGGAGATTCCGTGCAGGAGTTTTGGGACGAAAAAAAATTGGAGTAGAACTTCGTCATAATTAGCTTCATCCACATGCAGGCAATTGAGTGAATCTCGTCTTCGTTCCAAAGAGCTGGCAGCAGAACCTTCTATTAGAGGAGATACGGATAGAAATTAGACAGCTTCTTTCTCAACTACCTTCAACATGCATTCGTATTGCACTATTGCCTGACTTTCTATAAAGATGTTCTGCATCAGGCGTCTATTAACTTCAGAGTGAGGTGTTGTGCAATCTATCTTGTTCTAGTTTTTTTCGCGAGTAT
Source organism: Angiostrongylus costaricensis (assembly GCA_900624975.1). Taxonomy (NCBI): domain Eukaryota; kingdom Metazoa; phylum Nematoda; class Chromadorea; order Rhabditida; family Metastrongylidae; genus Angiostrongylus; species Angiostrongylus costaricensis. The sequence continues at coordinate 95,995 of UYYA01004091.1, read as the reverse complement.
GCTCTTGCTGTTGGTGGAGATGTGATCTAAATTGTCCGATTGAAGGACTGGAATATGGTGCCTAGTTTAGAATTCTCTTAACAAGCATTTTCTACTTTTTCGATGTCTTTTTCAGTCGTATTAGTCATTTGGGAGTTCTTCTAGGATACTCTGGCTATACACGCATTATTTTCTAATAACAAGTTCTTCTTCATGTGGTGGCTTCATTGGATTTTCACCTATAAGAAATGGTGGCTAGATAGAGTACAAAGAATAGTATTACAAACATCTCAAGAAATGTTACGAAGATCATTTTTTTTGTAAGGATTTGATCGTTCTTTATATGGTTTGTCTTTAGGTAGTTCCTATTTCAGCCAATGATTTCCTTTCCGGTTAAAAAAAATGTCACCACGAAGTGGTCCCACATGGCGACTTTTCTAAGTTGTGGACTTCTATGGATTAACGTTTTGTGGCTCAAAGGATCTTTCCTTTCCAGCTCCTGTTTCTCTTACCACAAACTTTTTCATGGCTTGATATTCTTTCCACGAATAAAAAGGACTTATCGTTTAATTCTTAAGATCGACTTTCGCTTATCTCGGCGTTGAGAAATATTTGATGTATGTCACCTTTCCATCTCAAAGTGTTTTCTATTTAATAACTTGGTACGCTTTCCACGGTTAAGGAAGGCTTGTGATTTGGTTGTCTATATCGCTCATCTTTTTCCTGATGACCTGTACAGCAGTCGTATCAAACCCTGATATCGTCATCGTCTTTGAAAGGGCTTGGAAATTGATGTCAAAAGAGTCTGTTGAGGAATCGAACTGTAAGTGTGGTGGTCTTCATGTCACGCTTCTAGCTCGGATTCCTGGCGGAGATGACTGTTGTCTTTAGATGCTTTTCCTTTTCAATGTTTTTTCAACAGTTATCATACGATATTCTTGCTAGTTCGAAAAAATGAAAATACTAATTTATACAAGTGTTATTTCAATTATTCCACTTGTTCTAATGTAATCCCAATTTGTGACGTTTGACTTTTTTGTTCATGATTATTCCAGGTGGTATTGTGGTGGATTACAATAATCCAAATTCGTATCGCTTTGAGTGGAACAAAGGTTCACAGCCATGGTGCCGATCCAGGATTAAAGAGAACTACTTCAAGTGGATTACTGTCATCTTTAGTATCGTTGGGATTATCATGGTGCGCCTGAAAATGTTTCCGTTCAATTTCTTACGATGTCAACGATTGGGTTTGATGATTTGCTTACTTACGCGCAACAAGATACTAGAAAGTATCGCAAAATGTTCCAAGTATTTGACATTACGGAAATTTCGGGCATTGGAGACATTTCTAGTATGCTATGTGTCCTCTGTGACAGGAAAAAAGAAAAATATAAGACACTTTCAAACGATTTACCGCCTCATCGTGGCTGGGAGGTGTTTCTGAGTGTCGTGTTGCGATGTACAGCGAAGGGATTCATCCCCTGGCAGGGTCTCCCAAGCTGAGAAGAAGGCTGGCTTTTCTATGGGGAAGTCTAGCAAAAAGTTAACCATTACCAGGATTCACTACCGTCTCCTGGCGTCGAATTAGTCGCACTGTGGTGAATCTCCCTCTGATCTACAAGGGCGGCGACTGCCTGTGGTGGTGACAACCTGGGACAGATTTTAGCCTAGATGACCTCAGGACTCCAGGGAACCACAGTCGCTAAGCTAGCAAAACTCTGAAAATGGAGATTGTGCTGGGGCCCGCACAACCAGGACGGGTCATCCAAGTATCCAAGCAAGTAGTATGTGTTGCTTTATTCGATGTTTTACAAATTGTTCGCAATCTTGAAAATTAGCGCGTAGTTCTTTCGATTGTTATATCCATATTCTGATGTGAAAACAACACCACGTCTAAGTTTCGCTTTTTTTAGTGAAATAAAGTCCAGATCGGAGCTAATGGCAAGGTTCTTTCTCATTTCAGGCAATTATGGTCGTGTTCCTACTGTTTTGGTGCATTAAACAGAGAAAATTACAAGAACAACGCCAGTACAATTATCATGCTGATGCGGTACTTTTATTTTACGATGTTCTAACTTTTATTTTCTGTCTATTCTATCTTTCGTTGCAGAGTGAGATGTGAAATACAACCATAAGGATTCTTAGATATGAGCGGAATTCAGAACTACAGATTGGCTTCAAACTCGCGATTTCCCTTACCGGGGCTCATGTGCCATCCCGCACCCAACCAAGGCTTTTGTTTTGCCTTTCTTTCATCGTTTCTGTCATTCTCGCAGATAGATGATTGCCAATAGCACCGTTTGAGTAAAAACATGGCTGAGAGAAATTGAAATCAAGGCCTCGATTAGGGTTGTGCATAGCTCTTGAGCCACCGATATGGGTAGTTGCTGGTTCGAGGCACAGTTGATGTTCCGGGTTTTGCTCATATCTCAGCATCCTTACCGTTTTATTTTGTGCTTTCCATTTTTTTTCGGAAAGTTTTAATTAGTGTTGAGTTCGAGTGCACTGCGTGGCGACTTCACTTTGAACGGCGCTCAACCTGATTCCTGTTATTCTTTGCATTCGTTCATGACTCCTTTGGCACATAGGTTTTCCTTAATAACCATGTTTTAGTCGAGTCGCTGAACATTCTCAAAAAGGACCTTAATTATTAGCTTAATAACCGAAGGAGATATCAATTTTTTAGATTATTACTATATTTGGACATACATTTTTAACATAAATATTTATTGTTATTACTATTATACTATTATTATTATACCTAATACATTTATGTAATCATGCATGTTGTATTATTTAACAATAATGTTTACTATTATATTATTTCATGTTATTTTATATCGATATATCGGTAGGCCACCGCGAGTCATTGTAAAGGCCAGATACGCTTTCAATCATCTCCAACGATACTTAATGAAGTCGAACGCATGGAACATCGCTCAGGGATTGATCAACGCCGAGAGCTCTTTTTTTATTACTTACTTACTTACTTGATACTAGAACGGCCCGTCCTCACTAGTTGTGTGGACACCAGCATGATCACCACTTTTCGGAGATTCGCTGGCTAAGCCATTGTGGTTCCCTGGAATCCCGAGGACGGCCTGCTCAATGTTTGCCCCAGGTCGTCACCACGACAGGCACTCGCAGCTCTTGTGGATCAGAGGGAGATTTACCACCATGCGACATTGATACTAAGACGGTGGTGGATCCTGGTATTGGTTTACTCTTAGCTGGGCTTCCTGATGGAAACGCCGGTCTCCTTCTCAGCTTGGGAGACTCAGCCAGGTGGACCGATCGCCCCGCTGTACATCGCAGTCCGACACCCAGGAACACCTCCCAGCCACAACGAGGCGGTAAACCGTTCGGCGGTTTTTTCTATTATTTTATATAATCATATAATATTAGTAATATTTATTAGTTATTATTGCTGTTTAAGTTTATTCAAATACTAATTTAAAGTGAAATATGGATGAATAAGAACTCATGCGAAAGATCCAGTTCTATTTCACTAACGCTGAAGAAGTCTATTATATACAAAAGAGAGTAATGTGTTTGATACGTTGCTGCGGAAAACCTTTCTGATCGCCATACTTCAATTTTCTGGTAGAACCACGGACAATTAAACTTTTACCCATCCAGTTTTTCTAAGTTTGCGATGGGTAGTATTGTTAATATATCAAATCTCATGTTTTCTTTTTTATTTTTTCTTTTACTAATGGTTACTTTTATGCTCTCTAGTAAAGCTCCTGTAACGAACAGCGTTCTCGACATTAAGATCTGCCATCACAATCCGTGTATCATTTACAAATTTGCTGAGGCAGTGCGGACTCCATTAGTGTCCATTATAGACTGCCCAGACTTTTTTGTTGTAAAATCGACGTTTTGTTCTGCTCAGGTAATTTTTTCAAGATAAGATAGAGATAGCAGCGTTGTATGGTAGCGGTTTACTTGGTCCAACGGGTTCAGTGAAGAATGTGTGGACACGAGAATATGCTGCATCACCAGGATCGCCGTTGATCGTTTATTGATCCAAGCGGTTACTATGAAATAACTGTTCTCTACCGAGTGTCACAGTTGCCTAGCGATTCCTGCACGGTTTTGGGATGCGAATTGTCTTTTCTTTGTTCTTCATGAATTCGAACGACTGGATCAGTAGTCTTCTTGTTGTTGATTTGGGTTCCAGTGGCACTTATCCACTATTGTGCCTCCCATATTGTTTAGACGAATTAGCAAATTCGGATGCGTCCCGGGTCTCTTTAATCATCGATGTATATTGCAGGTCGGATTTTCTCTTTCTCATTTGTGCGATGTGGATTATTCGTAGCATCATTGTCTCTCAATACCAGGTTCAAAGTCGCTTACCACTCATTCGTCCAACCTATGTGAGGTCTAAGTTTCCAAATAACTCGTTTAAATAGGAGGGACTATCGGTTCCGAAATGCTATATATGGTATGCACTTCTTTTCTTCTTCTTTTCTTGACTAAATGCCGTTCTGCGTAGTTATCTGAATTATTCGGTCATGAATGAAGCATCAGGAACATATCCTTTCCACTGTAAACCGTTTCCTCGATTTGGAGTCCTAGTAGTCGTATCGAGACGGATTTTCTTCAGTGAGATCGCCACTTATCACTTCTTTAGCACTCTACGACGATGAAAACACCACATTGAAAAGATGAACGACTATGGACTGTCGACTCATCGGCTCTGATGAAGACGAAGACGTCGAGACGCTAGCCAAATAAATATATGGTAACAGCCTCGTGTTAGCTAATCAGTGAAATAAGCTACATCTGTTTCATTTGAATACCTTGTCCTTTAGGTCTATATGAAACCTGATCTTACCACACAGCGTTGTCAAAATAGGCTGACATTCGTGCTTCTTAGTTAATGCATGGTGTTTTAGAAACGATATCATCAAAACAGCAAAAATGGTCCATTTGACTGTGATCGATTACCATTCCCTTCCTATTCCATTCTAGTTTCCGGTGGACGCCCTTTAGAGTGACGCCGAATAGTTGCAGTAGAATCTATCAAAATCTAAATCTAATTTTTTTCATGTTGGGCACTATGTGAAGTATGACCACAATGACGCTGAGTTATTTGCAAAACTCCGAATCCTAGGCCAGTTTCGAACCCGCGATAGCCTCTCCGGAGCCTCACGTATTACCTATTGCGCCACTGAAGCCCTTGCTATGCCTTTCTCTTAGCCGATTTTTCATCCTACGTGATTGCTGATGGCACCGTTAGAGTAAAAAAAGCTGGCTCAGGAAAGGGTAAAGCGAGGGCCTTAGTAGTGCAGCGGGTAGCACGTGAACTCCCGAAAAGGTTAGTCGCGGGTTCAGATCTGGCTTAGCGTCTCAGTAAATATCAGCATCATTGTGGTTGTTGTAAAATCGTTATCCTCGTACCAGACCACTGTGTATCGAGAAAAATTTCCGTTGTAGATTGGTGAAGTTGTAAAGTTGTTTAGTTTATAGAGGATGGTTCTGCACTAGGCATGGCGATGACCGTCAGGAGATTCCATAACGACTTTCTCTAAACTGAATCAAACATCTTTAATTCGAGGAAATTAGGAAATAGCGACGTCTTGTGCTCTGCTTATATTTGATTGAGTCCAATCACCGCATTAGGTGACCCACCATATCCAGTTCTGTTTTGTTTTCTTCTTAGATAATATGAAAGAAGAGAAAGGCGATATTCGATGTGTACAAAATAGATGTTGATCGCATACACTGATTTCGGTGTAGCTGCTCTGTAAGTTGATACTTGCCGTAGGCACACTATGATTGAATTTTTAAGTATAGGATCGAGTTCCTGCAGACTGGTTTATCTCTGTTCCTTTCTTTCAAACTGGAGGATAAAGGGGGAAGTGATGAATGAACAAGTTATATTTCTCATCGATGTTTTCGAAAACGCAGTTCACCGCCATGGTTTCCCAAAATTTGCCAGTATATCGTGGCCTTAAAATTTTGACAGCCTTCAATCTTTTCTTGATTAACACTCTTGTATCGGGAGATTTTTCGACAAGAAATATAAAGGATACCATTTTCCACGTTTTCCGAATAACTAGCAATATGCGGCTAGCCGGTTTCCTCCAAAAATGAAAAGGTATCCTCACAAATTGCTTCTCCGGCTTCTCCAGAATAGATATATAGCGTGTTTGCTTAGGTAACTCCAAGCATTTCCTATACCTAAACCACCTTCTATTTTCATGAAAGTAACATCGCTGCGATCTTTTGCACGATTTCACTCTGAAAATACAATCCGCATATATGCAAGTTGTTCCACATACATAAAGAATGCATTTGTCATTCTGGAACAGAATCAGTTACTAATTTGAATCCATCTGCTTCTCATAGGAAGCATCACGTCGCTTTCTGTGCAGCTTCCTCATCTATCCGTCTCTAGGCTTGCTTCCTACCCTTATGACTAATCATTTGCAAATCCTTTGGTGTTGGAGAAGAGCGGAAACATAAGTATATTAAATAACACGTTAAGAATAAGGTTCTAATAAAGCGAAGTAAGGCCACAATAATGCTGAGATATTTGCAAAACTCCGGACCTCAGGTGTCTTTAAACCGCAGACACCTGTGGTCCTGAAATGCACAAATATCTCACCATCATTGCTATTGTGTTTCACATAATATACTCTGCAGTAAAAAATTGTGGTACGCAGTAAATAAAAGGTTGACAAAGGAAAATTTTCAAATTTCAGGGTTACACGAATCAAGGTCGAGTAGCATCTGTTGGCTCATTTCTTGACGAAGCAACTCAACCTACTCAGCGGCCCCAGGCCAGAAGCACTCCAGCTACATTGGAGCCGGCTAGGTGAGTGATTCGAACAATGGACGGAGTCAACTTCGCATTATGTTTGTGGAAAGTTTAACTGTTTAAAGAAAGAATCCACATAATCTTTCACTACTAATGACTTAAGATACAGTCTTAAAGTGCTTGAAATTTTACTTAGAATAGTAGTACAACCACAATGCACCTGAGCGGTTTTAAAACTTTAAGCAAACGAGGAGTATTAGAGCAAAAAAGACAAGCTTATCTATAAAATGAGCTGTACTGTCGTGATCGTGACGTCGAAAGGTGTAGTATTAACAAATAGTTATTATGTCATTTGGTGATAACATAACATTCGGGTTTCACAGGATTTTGTAAAGCATGTAGATAGAGAACTGGATCGCTGCTCAGATAAAAGAGGACAACATGGGTAAGCACTACATTACATGAGAGCCCAATGTGTTGGAAAGTGTTGATTGAAATTTGCCCTTGTTTCTTCTCATGTCTCATGAGCTACCGCAAACACTAAAATGTGCATGAGTCATCGGCAAATGGTACATCCACTCGGTACCCTGTAACGTTTTTATTCTAGACTTTCACCAGTTTCGTCGGCAGCAGAACCACGACGATCACAATCACAAAATATCTTTGGACTTAACACGAGTGTATAGCAAGCTTTCATAGACTTATGAGATTTTTAAGAGCTCGACGAATCCTTCCTTTTGTAATTTAAATGGTAGCATGTTTACAATTGTATATGCCAAATTTTGCATTAGGTGTGCTACTCACTCTCATTAGGGATGAAATATTACAGAGGCCTTTATTGGACGTTTGAAAGTGCTACGAATTGTTCTTTCATTTTCTTTTTCCAACGATGATAAAGTGTTATCCATATTCCACCACATATAAATCGTTTTGAAGAGTGTTCGTTTACCGTATGAATAGATGTCACCTTCTAATCCCGTCAACAAGTGACAAGGGAGCTCCATCAGACTTTTCATACATCCGAATAGCGCGCTACAACTGACAACGACCCCTCAATGAACAGAGACGAAAAGTATTACACTTCTCGTGTGGTGTTTTTTATTTTGCGAAGTGCGAAGAAAATAACCGCCGTGGGGATTTTCGCTATAGTCAGAGGTACCTCGCCGTAAGCAATGCTCGGTCATATGGCTTAGCTGTTGGGAAAAGGTTTTACCAGAAAGAGTATGCAGAAGATAAAATAGATACGCCGATAAAGAAATGATTCGTAAAACTGACAAATCATGGAAGCAACAGCGCCCTTAGTAGGTATGCACTGCTGATTAAAAACCAGTTTCATTTCCTAGTTTTAAGACATTTTTCGTTTTTCGGATCCTTGGCTATCAAATAGGCTATCATAAGAGAAAAACAGGGATCACAAAGAGATTCGTAAAAAGCGCCGTCTAAACTGTCCGTTAACAGTGGTCCAGGTGATAGTGAAGGATTCTCAATGGAAAGTCGCCTGAAGGATGTCTACTGCATGTGGCTACCTCTTTATTCATTATTTCCGAGCTATAAAGAATGCGATAAACGAAGCTCTGAACAAATATTTTATTAGTAAAACTGTTCCATTGTATCTACTACAAACCCGTCTATACTCATGTTCACACATTCGTCAATAAAAGAAATGGGTTAACCTTTGATCGGCTTGACACCTACGACAACTAGATATGCAGACGATCTTTTTTTGTTCACTCGTATTTTTGTTTTTTTTTCCCGACGATGGAAAAGCAGCCAAACATTATCACAAAACCGTTAGAAGAAAATGAAAAGCTAGAGAGTACTATAGGTGATCATTATGCTAGTAGTCACTTCCTAAATTAACTATAGTACTCCAATCTTCATTTCTCTCAACTATTCTTATGATGCTGTTATGTCGACATCAACACCAATTTTGTGACAGTTAAGAGTGTACAATAATCAGTATCTAAAAATGAAGTTCCATCAAATACGAGAGTCAGTATTCGTTCACAAACACAGTTTCCCTTGAGGTTAACGCCAGCGAACATGGAAGGGAACTTAACATTGGAATGGGTCAGGGGGGACAAAATGATCGCCTATAATGGGGGCATGTAATACGCACAACTGTAAATAGAAAGCGAAGAATAGGTGTTCCTACCATCGCAGCACGTTAGATTAGAAGATTAAGAAGATTCAATACGGCTAAAAAACAGTTCCAGTTACAGCCTAGGTATGAAAATTAACTGAAACAGAACGAACTGATCACCTATTGTGCTCTCTAGTGTGATCCTAACTTATAGATATCGTCCGTAAGTGGTCGAACTTCGAGAACGGACGTTCTGAGGCAATCGATCTACATAAGGCATATGCAGTCCGTTCCACAGCATATGCACTCATCTGTAGGTGTCCAGGAAATCTGACTACCGTATGTAATCAACAAATCGAGCAACACTCCATTACTCCAACCAAATCCTTCTTGCGTTTCATACTCGCCACCACCCCCCACGATTTTGTTACATGAAGTGACAACGTTGTACTGAAAATAGTGATTAGCGAATTTGCCTAAGATCACCACTTACTGATGATGACTCAGAAAATAAGTTGTAGAATAGAGCATTCAGGAAATAATTATCACAATGGTAAACGGTTAGTGATTAGCGCATATAAAGTCTAGCTTTAAGCTTACTTATTAACGATTATCTTCTGGCCACTATTTTACTTTTACCGCCCTCGCCTTCTCGCCCTAAATTTTATGAAACTAACCTTTTCGAACATCTTCCCTCCACTGGTGCGCCACACGTTGAAATTCTTCCGCACCCATTTATCTGTAAGTTGCAGTGCAATTTCATCCTGCCCTGTCGAACGGAGACCTTCAATAAGAATCCACATCGTTGGTGCCCAGGCATTTGGGAAGTCCCACTGTTGACCTGAATTCAAAACTATTCAGCTATGTTCTCGAGAAACCATTTGTCACAATGTGAAGATGAAAGAACATAGGAAAAAAAGTAACCAGTAGCGACGAGTGACGACGGTACTCCACCAGGAAACTCTAATACCCCTGTTCTACGCAAATAGTCAACGACACTCTGTGAATCGAATCCTGGAAGAAACCAAATTATTTGGCACTCTCGACACTGCAGTTCTCGGTGACAATGCTACTAAATACCTGGATGTGTAGCTTTCGTGTACAACGGAAAGAAATTTGTATCGCTGAACATGCACAAATGTTGACCTGTTGCCGTATCGTAATCGAACCAGCATCCGGCTGATTCGTACCAGAGCACCTAGAAGAAACGAGGATTTGACAAAATGTCCTATCAATGCTTCATGAAACAAATAAAGAATTGAAAAGCAATGAAAACGGCATACAATTACAGGGATGTCCACGACGATAATTCACACCTCGTACTTTTTGATTTCGAGAAAGAAGTCTACTACATAATAAAAGCCCAAGGTTTGTTCTTCAGTGCTAGCGCATTGGCGGCAGCAATGTTGCAATCGGGGTTGTTAAAGCACTAGGCTTGTTCTATAAAGCGCTTCCATACTATAATATTCCGAACAAGTTATGGAGAAAAAACTGCTGGTAAATCCAGCTACAATCCTATTTTTTCATAAGCAAATCTTTTTGCAAATAATGAGAATGAGACATGATTGAAACGCTCAGATTCCAATCGAACATAAGAGAAAGTCAGCCAGAATAACACCTTGGATTAAGGAGAGCCAAAAGAGAACCTTAATCTGTAGTAATCGGCAAATTGGTGATTACGAATACCATGTGTTGCATTCATATACTTTGGAAATTTAGTAAACGTGAATAAGAATTTTAAAGAGACAGTTAATGAAAGAAAGAAAACACTGCTAGCTAATCTCGCGAAAGCAAATGAGAGAGAGAGCTTTTTAAAAGAGCTAACGGTCATACGAGTGGTCAAAACATCGGAGTGGCAGAGTATCAGAGAGGAGATTGTAATCTGTAACCTGTAATAATCTGTAGTCCCACTGATCGTCAAGTGACTCGAGCAGGTACCAGTAAATCTTTCATTTTTCCCTGTCGCGTGTAAGAGTAGACAAGTGGGTTCTTCTCGCTTTAGGGACTCGTTGAGCATCATACCTTTCTTCTATGCCTTTGGTGGACGCTGGTCGGTTGGTCTTCCTGTATCGTCTGACATCCCGAGGAATCCAGTCACTAACGGCTCTTGTCCACCGGTTATCGTTCATTCGCATTATGTGTCCAGCACACCTTATCTTCGACTGTTTGACGTACAGAATGGCATCTTTTATTTCTGATCGTTAACGTGGCTCAGGGCTTCGGATCCCTTCTCTGTGAAACTTGTGTGAAACGGGATACTCTTAGTATCGTCTTTTCGACTGCGTGTTAAATAACGCTGAGTGACTTTCCACACTGTTTACGCATTGAACAAGTTTCTGACACATATGTTAACGAAGAAAGTACCGTTGAGTCGAAAAGGGAGCAAGGAGTCGGGTGTTTCTTGTTCTTTCCACTAAATCCTCGATGCTCCTGAAACCTCACAAAGCCGCTCGTTTCCTTCTGCTCAACTCTGGAGTTAAGTCGTTCATAATGTTGATTTCCCTAGCTAGATAAATATAATTAGAGCATTCAGAGATATTCGTTTCATTGAGCGTGAATGGGACATGCGGAACTAATCCGTTCTTCACGGACATCGTTTTTGTGAAATTTAGTCGAAGACCAATCTTTCCACAGGCTTTATCAAAGTCGGCAAGCATACGTTCCGATTGGTTAATGTGCGGCAGTAAGGACGATGTCATCAGCAAAGGGAAGATGGTGTAATTGGCGATCATCAATTTTCACTTCCATGTGATCTCACTCTAACGTTCGCATGACGTTCTCTAGGGTGACGGTAAATAATTTTGCAGATGTTATTCCCTTGCCCGACCACTCTTTTGACGTCGATGTTAATATCGTCATAGAATCGTGATATCTTGGTTCTGAAACCCATGTATACCTCACGAAGAATTTTTATATACTGAGCAGGGACTCCATGATTATCAAGGGCTTATATGATTGCTTCTATCTCAACTGAACCTAAGGCGTTCTTTAAATCTATGAAAGTGAGACAGAGCGGTCTTCTGTGCTCTCGAGATACTTCAATGAGTCTTCTTATCGTGTGAATGATGTCCACCATACCAAATCCCTTTCGAAACCCTGTTTGTTCACATGGCTGCCCTTCATCCAGTGCTCTGTCACTCCTGCTTAGGATGACTCGAGTGGAAAATTTGCAGACGACAGACAGGAAGCAGATTGGGCGATAGTTGTCGATATCGTGGAGGTCACCCTTCTTGAACAATAACACGGTCTTGCTGGTCTTCTACTAAGCAGGGACCTTGCATTCAGACAGGTAACATATGAGGAGCCGAGCTAGTGTGTTTACGAGGACTGGTGGAAGGTTTTTCAGGTGTTCTGGTCCTATCCTGTCAAGACCTTGTCCTGTTCAATTTTTCACCGACGGAATGGCATGTCGCATTTCGGAAAGGACAACTGGTGGTACAAATATCCATCCTTTATTTCATATCACAGAAGGTGGACGTGGCTATCGAAGAGATCCGAGTAGTATTCGTTAACGATTTTCTCCATTACCTTTCTGGACGCTGTAAGTGTTCCGTTTTGGCATCTGAGTGCAATCATCTTGATCTTGTAATTGGCGAAGCTTCAGTGGGCATTGCAATGCTTCTCCAAGGCTCTGCAGCTTCGACAATTACTACTGATCTTCTCTCTTTCAGATCTTCTTTTATCACCTGCCTGCATTGTTTTGCAAGCTCGGACGTTAGTTCGCGGTTACCTGCAGCTCGTGCGATTCCAGCTGACGTATCAGCTCGAGAGTTTCTGGAGACAGACGTCTCTTGGTGATTTTCGCGACCTCAGCTTTCATAGCTTTAACGTGAAGATGTAGAATAAACCGATCGTACTCTTCACCGATGCTGTCGATAACGGTATCTTCCCAACAGCCGACTAATGAATTGAATAAATCCCAGCTTACGGTGGTTCTGGGACTTCGGTTTTGGAATTTAGCGGCTTTTTCTCCTTTCCGCGACAAATAGAATATTGCACGAAGGAGACGATGGTCTGATGCACTGTTGGATTTTGGGACAACAGCGACAGCGGTAAGGCAAAACCTTATATTTGCTATGATGTGGTCTATTTCGTTATGGCACTTTCCATTGTAGGCTCCCATGTCCAGTATTGAGGGTGGGCATGCTAGAATCGCGAGGTGTCATGGATGGTATTGGTCGTCATGATAAACTCGGACAGCTGCTCTCCCTGTTCGTTCCATTCTAGTACGTGGGTCCCAATGTGACGTTCCTCAGACGTTCTTGTGGGTCCAATCCCAGCGTTGAAATCTCCAGTGATGACCTTGAAGAATGTATGGTCTTCTTTGTAGAACTTCTTCAAGTCCATATAGTTTGATGTCGGCGCGTAAACGACGAAAATTGACAAAGCCGGTATTGATCTCGTCCTACCCAACGCTGCGAAATTGGGGGCTCTTTCGGAGTCAGAGGAATGAGGCCCGTTTTTTTTTACTGTATTTAGCACTTTGATACCCACGTATTGATTGATGGGCTATGAACGTGGAGGCTAGGTATACTTACGGGTAGCTTGCCAGTCTCTCCCAGAATGGACATGGAGCTTATATTTGTTGGAGACGACTCCTAATTGGCTCCCATATATTTCCTTGTCACTTGGTAGCATCCTTTTCGCCGAATTGACTCTTAGAATACAATCCGCATAAACTACAACCCGAACGCACACGCGTGCATCAATACGCCTCTCAAATACAGATTGGAAAATTGGCGCAGCAGAAGCAGGGGGTCCATCCCTTGGATGCATCTGGGTCTTAAGGTAACATACGGTCACTTTTGGTCCGCGATTAACCCCCTATACGCCACCTGGGGACGCGCCACGTAGCTTCGTGGCTAACCGGCTCGAGATCTCATATGGGGGAAATCGGTTGCAGAGGCGAGACAGTAATGGGGAGACTTAGTCAAAAAGGGAAAAAAGGCAAATGTGTAAGAAAAGAATTTAATGAGATACTAAGAGGGAGAAAATAATATAGAAACCATATTTAGAAAGAGTATCAGCAAGATCACTGGATAATGTTCGCAGATATTTAAACTAATTCAAACTCGATAAATTTCAATACTCCAACCATTTATTGTGGACGAACACCATATTCCATGCAGTTATAGAGAAGCGTAAGTCCGAAACCTCCAGAAATAGTTAATGTGAAGGGAAGAATACTGGAAAACCCTCTTGAGCTATCGAGATATCCCAAAACGGAACACTTAAGCATATATTCGCGGAAGCGAAGTAGAAACAGTGAAGGGTCTATAACTACGAGAAATCACATTAAAAAAAAAGAAAATAATCCATACTTATCTCCAAAGAAGTATAAAGGACAAAGGATAGAGCTCTCGGTGTTGATCAATCCCTGAGGAATGCGCTATGCATTTCTCTTCATTAAGCTCAGTTTGGAGGTGACTGAATTCATATCTCGCCTTTAAAATGACTCGCGGTGGCCTACCGATGTATCGAGCAAGTGTGGCTACCCTCCCAGACAAGTATGGTGCAAACTTCCAGGTCCCAGAGAGACAGAAAGCTTGGTGGGTCAGGAAGGAGTGGCGGGAACCGATTGCATGTGTGTTGCAGGGCGCCTCTGACCACCACCGCACGCGCTCCGCCCCCAAAGAAGTGCATACAGCCAAAAAGGGATGCTTAAATAGACCGGCGTTGAAAATTTGATAGCAGTGACTGAAATACTACTGAACACATTAAATCGACAGCTAGTTGCTAACTATTTGTATGACAGTCAATATATAGCACAAATGTTGCATAATTTGCACAAACGGTAGAGATAGTGACTACACGAGTTCGTGTACAGCGTACCTAATCGCATGGAAAGCATGCGGCGACGAATACGTTGGCGAAATGGGTAAACTACCGTACGTCCGTGTGAAAGAACATGTCGTCGGGAAACTTAAAGCCAAATAAAACACCCTATGAAGCGTTTTCGATAAATTCCAAAAATCCAACAATGAACCGCAAGGAGGAATGTGTTGTGAACATGAGTGACCTGGCACCATACTTCAGGCTTTTCGATCTGAGTCAGGCACATACCTCGTCTATGTAGAACCTTGTGCGACTAGTCTCCACCAAATAACTATAAAACTTACAAAGAACAAACCAGTGAATCTTTAAAAGAAGTTGTTTACTATGCAAATGAAACTTATGCATTGAGTTTTTTTTCTGTTTGGTATATGAACGTGTTTGATAAACTAGATTGCGTGCTAATTGACCTTTCTAAGCTCTGAGGAAGTATTAACAATCCCATCTGTTCACGAAGAAAACCTTAACTTATTGAACAACGTCAAGGTTAATAGTCGGCTTAGGAATCTACATCTAGAAGATTAGACGGCCGGTCCTCACACGTCGCTTGGCGTCTAGTACCTCCTTTCTGCCGAATTTAGTTAAGATCCTTTTCATAGGAATCCTGACTTAACACTGCCCAGGTCTACGCAGGTTCTCACCATAGGCAGGTAGTGCCGCTGTGGATTGATGGGAGGCTTCCTGCCTTGTTCCTTTTTCTCGGTGAGAACGGTTCCAGCAGTTGTCCAGCAACTGGTCGTGAACAATGTAACGAAGGAAGAAAGCCAGAGGAATTTCTACATTCAACATCAAAACAGTATTTAACTTGCGCCGTTAAATATTATCACGAGGCAATTAAAAATAATTTACTCGGTTCACCTGGTAAATAGTTTGCTTCATCAAATCGGCCATTTGAGCACACCACTTTGAGCCATCGATATCACCGATTGCATCGTAAAGATCTCCCATCAACAACAAATTGCCACAGATGATTGCGTTAAGGTCAACAGGCACTATTTCACTGGTCCTGGAAAGAAATGACAGATGAAACACTCATTAAAATATGTATAAGAAAAGAATGATTTCAGATCGAGCCAAAGATTGATGAAAAGTATGTAAACACATTATCCATGCTTTAGCTTTTATTCACGCGTTTATTCGACGTATGTTTGTCTTGAAGGTATGAGTGGCCGACGTCACGCGATATTTAACCTGATGTTACCTAGTAATCTAGAAAATATTACACCAACTGCTAGTGTTCCGACTTTATCAGAGTGTCGAACGGAAAACCGCCGCATACTTGTTCAGCGTTATCAAAAAACATTACGAGAAACTAACGTCGTACTTCTTATCCAATATAAATAGATGTTTACCTCGTCCCTTCCATTTTCCCCACCAGCGGTCCTGTCTGAGCGAACCAACGACTTGAGAAATCTCGTCCACTCTCGGCTGCAGCAGCAATATCACCCCAAAGCTTCTGCTTTTCAGCTTCTAGAATAAAAATAAAGTTACTTATTAAGAACAAGAGGACTATTGCACGAACCTTCATGCAAGTGTGCGGCGCATTCGATATCTTCACGATAGCTTTCAGGACGTGGTGAGTCTACAACAACGCGATAACGATACAGCGAGCTTGGCCATCCGTCCATTATAACTGATCTGTTCGTTTGGAAAAACGCCATCTATAATGCTAAATTTCTTGTCACAGTTGATGACATTGACAGAAGTGTTTTCGTTAATTGTATTCCCTAAGTTTTCAATTCAACCTTTTCGTTCTGGTTAGAGAAAAAACTTCCTTACTTGGATACATGGATGGCCTGTCTTCACTGGTTCTGCGGGTCACAGCACATTTCCACTCTTCAGAGATTTGCTGGTTAAGCCACTTTGGTTCCCTAGAGTCTCAAGGACAGCATGGCCAAAGTCTACCCCAGGTCTTCACCACCGCAACCAGTCGCCGCCTTTATGGATCAAAGGGGAATTTGCCATCATTCGACTAGCTTGATACCAGGACGGTGCTGGAACCTGGAATTGGTTTAGTCCTTGCTGGGCTTCTTGATGGAGGCACAGGACTCCCCTTTAGTTTGAGAGACCCTGTGGAGGGGATGATTCCACCGCTGTACATCGCAGTCCGACACTCAGGAACACCTCCCAGCCACGATGAGGCGGTAAGCCGTTAGGAGGGCTTAGAGAACAAAAGTCTACAAAAGTAAAACAATAGGCGCTGCAGCGAAAACTTTGGGCCAAAACTCTTTTCCTGACTTTATTCCTATATTCGGGTAGATCTCGACAATGACCAAAAGCATAACTACTTTCAGTAGTCCTACCTCCTTTCGAAGTGTCGGTAGAAGTTTTTCGACAAAAGCAAGGTCATTCGTGGCCACGTAGTATGCATGAACACACCACGTAAGAACAGGTGGTTGAGATCTATTTAAGTAATAGATTCGATTGCCATTTGGAACAAAGCCAAACCTGGAAAAGGAGTGGTGAACACAAGTGGGACTTCATGTCTCATAGTTAGTCAAATACACCATCCTATATTATGAATCCAAGAAGAATGGCAGAGAAAACTGAGAACAATCACTCACTTCTCAACCAAGTACTGCATATTTTCGATCATTCCGCGGACAGTGACATACATACCAGAAGCCAAAAGCCCTTTGATTATGAAGAAACTATCCCAGTAATAAATTTCTCGAAACCTACAAAACAATCCTTTAGAAAAAGATTAGAATAATCATAGCAAAAGTGGTTATGACGAGATGAAGGAACAAACCTTCCACCAGGTACTACAAACGGATTTGGAACTGGAATGATTGAGTACCTCTCAGGTTTCATTTGTACGCTGTCCGAAATCTAAAAAACAAACTACGGTGTATTTAATTATTCAAACCAACGTTTTGATTACAAACAACACCGTCCAGCAGCCTTGTTAACAAAAGTTGAACATGGAACCTTATGAACCCTTGAGAGTCACTGCATTTCAAAAATAAGCTTGATTCCTGAGTTCTGCTCTGTTAAATTTTTCACGTCGAGAGATGCGCTATTGCACCTTTCATATGATTAGTTATTCCTCTGCTGAGTTAACAAACAACAACTTACGCAGTGATGGTGGAAAAGTCGATACCTATCCAAACAATGGCGCTAACCACGACGCATCCGCACTACATTTCATTTGCATCACTAACTATGCGATATAATCACCTCATTTCAGCTTGTGTTTGTCACGTATATTTTCATTCTGCATTCGACAGCATATCGACGGATGAACCGATGATTTGTAGTGGACGGTTGGATGGATCGAGAGCAAACATGTGAAAGAACCTTTCTGTATAGTGTTGGCCATTTCCTGTGTAGTGCTAGCGCGAATGAACGGTAATTCGAATCCTTGATGGAATTAAAAGCATTGTTCTAAAACAACAATTGATTTGATAAAACAAAAAGGCACGAATACCGTTCTTGAATACAAAAATAAGACCCACATCGGGATTCCAGTCAATGGGATCGCAACCAACCAGTTCGTCTTCTGGCTGGTCAAAGTATTCGTCGATGAATTCACGTAAACGCTCTACACTCACTGGTCCGGCTGCCCGTAACGCTTCCCACCGTACGAGTGTTGTCTCTAAGAGAGTAACATAAACTTGGATTTTTAATAATTCTTCTGCACCTTTGTCTTTCTTATGATGTCAAAAGTAGTGTGCGCAGAATATTTGGAGATGAAATTTCAAAATGGTAAGGATTTCGACACCGTGGATGAGGTACGATGACGTCATCGCTGTCCGCTTACTATTGATTGCTGCCCAATATTTCCACATTTCCCATGACTAAAGTCCTCGAAAGGTTTTGAGAGCGATAACAAAGCAAATACATGTGATCAAAGCTCGTGATAGAGGATAAAGGATAAAGCCTTCGTCGTTGATCAATCCCTGAAGAAAGCGTCATGCATTTGACTTCATTAAGCATCGTTAGAGGTGAATGAATGCACATCCGGTGTCTACACTGTCTAATACAAAACATATCTAGCGATGGCCTACCGATGTATCGAGTCAATGCTGCTATTCTCCCAGACAAGTCTGGTACCAATTTGCTGACCCCAGAGAGATAGAATGCTTAGTGAGCCTGAGGTGTAGGATCGATCACATGTGCATTACAGGACGCCACTAAACCACTGCGCTACACGCGCTAAAGCTCGTGGTAAAAAAAATCGAAGTCCAAACTCGTAACGCCTTCCCTGTGAAACTGAGTGCTCCCTGTTAACATGGTGCCTACTACAATAAGGTAACATCCCCTTTTTAGCACCGGTTCCTGTTCTCGACTTTATTTATTCAATTCATGAGAAAAGAAATCTTAAACGCCTCAACTTTATTTAAGCAAATTGACAAACTATGAAAATATATATTGAGACTTATCTATTTTACCAACTCAGTGAAATATTTAATCAATAAAAACAAGAACCAAGTACATGGATAAAACTGTTATATGGGTAATACTTTAGATAATGTCGAGGAGAAATGCAAACCGCAGAGATAAGAAATCTTAAAACAAAGTGTGGGAATAAGCTGTGCAATAAGCAGCATACACTGGCAAGCACCCAACTTCATTTAAAATGAGCGAACTTCATGTGGGAAAATAGAACCGAGACAAAACTCGGCCTGTCCCAAAGATATGGGTTTTCTAAATAAGGTTAAAATTTCGCAGCCACTAGAATGTTTCGTTCTTGTACTGCTATCTGTACTGTACTCTCTTCAAGTATTTTCCACCTATTTGTTAATTCGTCGAACTTTTCCAAACCAAATAATTACGGGTTAAGAAAATTGCTTTAAAAAGATTTTAAAACTCGAAATTAGACTAAATATCTACTCAGCAATAAACCTTCCAACTCGTCTTAATACTTTGCCTAAATCACAAGGTTCAAACTATATTGTCTGTAACAGATATTTGTTCCAACCTCAAAATGTTCCTAAAATTATAGAGAAAAAACCTTCTCACAATCAATATCGGACTATAACCAATTCACATTACATATATAAGAGCCTAGTAATGTTTGTCCGACTGTCTGCTACCGTACCACCCTGAGCTTATCGCCTCCTCTACGTTGTTCCCACGCACAACACGGAAGTACATTCGATGGAGCGTGCTACTCACGTGAATTGCCGACTGGTGAAAGTGATTTCTCGTGGAGAGCCAATAAGAGGCATTTCTCTTGCACACAGCAGAATGCGAGTGCTATCACGTGAGAATGCCATGGCAATTCTGGAAGCTTTTTTTCCGGAATGATTTTCGGGGTGAATCATTCATTCTAATTCGGTGAAATTCTCCACATCCAAACGAGACAGAAGACGAAAATTCCAATTCCCCAAATGCCAAATCACGTAGAAATTGATGGATTCTTTGGAAAACTTGCGATTACAACCAATATCACAGGGTTTTTTTTCGGCACCAATCTTCCTTATTAAGTGGCAATGTGCTTTAAATCATGACGAAGGCAGTAATTTGCGAGAACATCTGGCAACCTTTCATATCTCTGTGCCCCAGTGGACCAGTAGAGCAAATGGTTCAAAGACCAAGTTACACTTGGTGCTTGAATATTTTAAACATTGAGTTAGTTAAGTTATCAAAATGAACGAACTACAGAACGCAACCAGCTAATAGGATACTCTTGAAGAACAGTAGGGTAAAAGCATCACTGAACAATGTCCAAATACATGATGATCAGCATTTGGACACGACAAAATACAAATCGCCTCGCTTTGAGTTAAATTTATCACAGCAATAACAGGGTTAACTATGCCACAATAAGATGTATTCAGGATATTTTTTAGAACATTTCCTTATGCAGATCAGTGAATCAAGATGATTTCCATTACTGCTAAGCATACCCTTCTAAATTCATTGTTATACGATTACATAGCAAGAATTCCATTCAAATGAAAGGCACAAAACATATGTGGAAGGTACCACAAGACAACGACCTAAGTACAACCACTATAATGCTGAGATATTTGCAAAACTAGGAACCCAGGCTATATTCGAACCCGCGGTCACCTTTTCCGGAGGTGACGTGTTACCAATTGTACAACTGAGGCACCTGTTTGCCTTTCTCTCAGCCAGTTTTCTATGTAATCTAAGAAGTATCAGTGTATAAGTGTACTGTGAAGAAAAACCTGAACTTCAAGAAAAATCCTTTTAATGAATACATTTGATAGAAATGTATAAATACATAAAGGTAGTTCACCTGCGTCATGCTTCAACGGCATATCGACGAAATGCTTGCAATCGGAGAAAAGATTTGCACGTTGAACAGCGTCCAGCAGTGAACCCTCGCAGAATATCTTTTTCTTCATTGCGAACACCAACAGCTCGCTCTTTGATGAATCAACTTCTTAAATTTCAAACATGTCTCTATGCAAACGGAAAACCACTCAATTGTGGTCAGTTAGATAACAGATAAATTGCTGCTACTATTGTAGATGAGACAGCTTAGTGGCGTTCCATGGTCAGCGAACCACAAATACTCAAAAATATCTGGCCACGTCATTGTCGTTAGAAAATCGGTAAGAGCAATCGTTAAAGGTGAAGAATACTTCGGTACCATAGGATAAGACAGGATTACCAACATCATCCCCTCACCTATTACGCAAGAACGTCTCTAGTGGACAACTATCATTCGTGGACTCAACATCATCAATTTGCACAATTTAGTTCTGCTCAGAACTCACCTTACCTGAGAACATTTTAAAAAATTCAGTAAGAACTAAAGGGTATATTCCATTAGGTGTCCACCAACATCCAGCAATATTGAAGCAAAAAATGAACTTTCATGGCAGTAAAATTATGATAGAAAGCGGTTGATAGATTTAAATGTTCTATTTATATACATGATTGACTTGACAGACTACAGAAGTTTGGTTTACTCAATGCAAAGACTTGAGCTGGCTGGAGGTAAATTCTCCTCAACGAGTGCGAACATTTGCTGTGCAGCTTATATACGACGATGACACAACCAAGAACATCTCATGCCAATCACGTGAATGTTCATGTGAGCGTTCACGTGAAAATCAGGTCACACGACGTATCCCGCCACGATGACATATGCGCGCCCTTTTTTCTTTCATCTGAAGCCCGTATACTGTAGCCCAATGGCATGCACTCCGATCGATACGCCGCTTGTGGCATTATGAGGAAGGCTGTGAAGCCGAATCCTACATTTTGGCCATCAAAAATTAGCTATCTTAGGAGAAATGAGAGGTGATAATTAGAAATTTAAAAATAAACGTGATCACTTTTCGGACTAGGACGATTTAACGTGCCCTACGATAACAGCGTTACCAGCAGAATGGTGGAAATCGTGAAAAACCTATGAAAACAGTGGCAGTAACTAACATAAAGCTATTGTCAGTGGTGAACAAAACAGTGGCTCCGGATTCACCTGTTCTGGATTCGAACAAAAGGTACGAAAGCAAGGAACGAACGAAACGAACGACTGCGTGGAAATGGGCGTGAGTTTAGGCGACACACGTCAGTTCCTCCCTCTCTTACTACTATAAAAACGCTGGCATCTCTAACCCTGGAAACAATTTCCCTGATCGGATTGTTTAAGTAATAATGATGTAGTCGAGAGAGATAGTAGAAATCACTGTTCAATTTTCTGAAAACACGAGAAAGCAAGAACAAAACAGAGAATCAGAACAGGTGTTGGTCTACAGTTATGTACAACGTTCAGAACTAGTTCAAAGATTCTTGAACGTTCTAGAATACTTCGCCAAGTGACTCTTCGTTTGCTTGAGGAAAAAAGGATTTAAGAGGCATAAACATCGAGAATTATACAATTACATTTACTGCTAATGTACTATGTTTGTTAATGAAAGGTTATTACGAAGGAGCACAACGACAAAACCCCATACAACATAAACACGAAAAAGAATTAAAGCGAAGAATTTCCAGCACAGAACAAGAATAAAAGACAAAAATATGGAGACCACTTTTTTGTTTTAATTTAACATTCTAAGGTGATAAAATACTATCGTGTACAGGGCTGACATTCATGTACCTAGCAGAAAAAATGTGCAAAGATGGGCACAAGAAGGGAACGACGAAGGGCGTCCGAGAAGTACAAGGAGATGTTTGTTGACACTTAGTTTTCTTTTCCATAGTAACGAGGTCGTAGAAAATCGTAAAAGAATGACAACAAATAAGCGTCTTTTAAAAGCCTAAATTTTTCGTCGACGCGGGGCGATTGTAGCGGTCAGTGATGCATACAATATACGAATTATCCTTATTTCGACTCCGCACCGAGTCAACAACGACTTCCACTCCTTCCGGGTTCCCGAGTTCATACCAGGCTTGTGGTGAAGAAATGGAAGCGCTGTAGCAGAGCTATCTCTGGATTCTAGGCAGAATTAACTCGACCAGCATTCACCTAAATCCGAGAAAAACGAAATGTCAAATGAAGTCAACTCCACACGCAAATTCGACTTTCGCAGCTAACGGATGCAGAACAATGAACCGGAAGAAAGCACTGCTAGGATCTGCATAATATACGAAACCAGATCATATGAATTAAAACAATCTTACCTAGACCTCAACCGCGAAACATTAGACGAGATATATGGTAGACGCCGTATACAACTCCGCATTTCCACTAGTTGGCTCTCAGGTTGGACTCGTTGATCGCAACGGCCTTATGATTTGTTGCCCCTGTTTCAGCTTCTGTTCACGTGAGCAAAGCACCAACATGTAAGAAGAAAACTCCATCGGTAGAAATCCAATGCCGGTTTTCTCCCATTGAATCGGCGGCTTTCATAATGTGCAAAAACCGACTATTTCTATCAGACCGAAACGTAAATAATGGCTGATACGGTCATGATGAAATTTTCAGATACATTATGTGACAACCATTTGTTGCCTACGTGCCTGTTTTATTTTACTTAAGACGAACCTTCAAGATATACATTATATTGTGCGAAATCCAACCCTTTTTCCACATGATTCGTTCCCTCGCATCCATCACCCACAAAGGTCCTCGAAATATTCGGTTGTCGCCTTCCTCATGAATATCACTGAATGGTAGTCCACTCCATTCTCCTAGAGACCAGGCCAGAGTGTACCCACTTGCACTACAGGGAGTGAAGTGTTCTCAGACAAGTCTTGCACCAATTTCCTGACTTCGAAGAGATGAGATTCTCTGCGGGCGCTTCGAGGGATCGAACCAGCACCGTCCCCGTCATGAACGTCACCATTACCATTGCGCTACTCGTTTCCTCGTGCCACGTAATATGCTGTTTGGTAGTTATACAATTGTTCTATAGCACTTTAAAAGCCGTTTTTTTTCTAATCTTTTTGTCGTGTTCTTTTTAAAGTATAGAATATTTCTACGGCAAATCCTATGAAAGTGGGAAAAACGTTTTATTGTTCTTGATGAGTTAAAACTATGAAATACTTCCGCATGAATAACTTGAAATATCGTCCAAGCATAGGTTTATGATTGATATATGAGTCTTTATGATGAAGAAGGTGGACATAGAATATCGTGAAGTGAAAAGGACAGTTTGAAGGCGACAACAGAGGCCGATTTTCCTAAAACTACCGGAGAAGTTGAGAAAGAACTAAACATTCATCGGTTAACAATCGCCTGCCGTTGAGAAGACTTTTGAAAAGGTGATGAACATGGATAAACGAGAACCCACATGATGTCAACGAAAAATAAAGGGATGGTCATTGTTAAGCCTGCATTCCGATTACGAAAAAAAGAAAAGGTCGATTTATTGATCGAATTTCGATGTACGGATAAAAAATTGAAAAGATAATCGACGATGCCCTGATCTTTTACCTACTCCATATTCTTTTTTTATGGAAGATTACTATGTGGTATATAACTATAAAGTTGTTGGGATTTGAGCAAAACTAGGACTCCGCAAAGTTCGTTTCTTTAGCGAAAGGCAAAGCAATACCCTAGGTTGGTGTAGTGTACAGCACATGGGACCCAGGGGACCCAGGTGAGGGTAAGTGCAGATTCGAAATCCAACTGAGATTCAGAGTTCTGCCCGCATCTCAGCACCCTTGTGGTTTTATTTCATAACTGACGATGTTCAGTGTAGTGACTCGCTCGAAAGTTCCCAAACATTTCCTAAAGTTCGATTTACATCATAAGAAGGTTGTTGTGAAATTTTGGTAGCCAACATTTGGAGTCATTTATTACAAACTGCTGAGTCATTGTGAAACCGTGGACAAGTATTTTAAGGAAATCGACGATGTGTATCAAGAACTGGAACCGTTGTGACCAGTGCATATCGACAAATGCTGTTGTGCAACGACGCCCAACCACACGGCGAGCAATTAACACTGCAAAAGCTTCAAGGATTGGATTATTAAACCCTGCTTCATCCATCGTACTCGGGGTACCACTCACTAACCGAGTAACGCTTTTTTTGAAACGTCTCTAGAACTAGTAGCTGTGAAACTCTCAACAAGGAGCCGTTGCTGAAAATACCTTTGGATAGATCAGAGTTCAAGGCCACCAGAATAAATGAACTTGTAAATTGTTGGAAAAAACGTGTGTAACCTAATGGACCTTATCTTGAGTAATAAAAATGTTTCTGAGCTGGCATAGAGCACTTCGAAGTTGCTGAACAAAATCTATTATTGATACTACAACAACCTAGTAGTAGTTGGAGCTGCTCGAGATAAATAGCGTAAAGGCTTGGGAACCTCGAAATGCAAGCAATTCTGGCCAGGAAAGATGGAAAAATAAGTGAGAGAAGAACACAAAAGGGGAACTGCCTGAGGAAGTTATAATGTGGTACTTACACATGCAAAAAATGGTGTAACACTCGAAAGAAATAGGTACAGGTTGCATGAAAAACACGGTTTTTTTTCAAATGGATGAAGCGTGCGCCACCGGCTTACTTGAACATAACCGATGAAAAGCGAAAGAAAGGTATTACGTGGCCGGAAGCGATGTACGTCTGCAAAGCCATAATTCGCAAAACTCCAGTTTTAAATGCAGTAATAATTCGCTCTGTATGCCAGATAGGCTTAGGATTTTACACTTTTTGTTCGCAACAAAAACGACCCAATTCTCCAAAGAATTATGTAGTGCGATGAAAACCGTGTCTTATACGACAAGTGACGAAATTCAGCACAATGACTGCACGTAGGAGACAGCTCTGAACTCTTCCCAAAGCCGTATTTCAAGAAAAGGAAGTTAAGGTGACTGTTCGGTGCTCTCCACTCGGATTAGTCCATTATAACATTCTGCACCTCAAGGCTATATACACAACAAAAAAATAAAGTTACAAAATCGATCTAATTCATTAAAAATAGCAGCGCATGCATTCATCATGACCCAATCCTTTGCCAGACAATGACCTACCATATGTTCCACAACTAAGTTATAAATTTCCATTTCTAAAACAACTTTGCATAGGATAGCACGCAACCTCTATGAGCTTCAAGATCGACTCCGCTATCATACTAAACACGGCGCATCAAATAGAGCTGAAAATCAAGAGGCGGCGGCATTACCACCATCTCCTTTCCCAAGAACGTTTTTTATATAGCACGGCTCTAACAACGGAATCGACATGAAACTCACCTTTAATCACTACCGCGAGAGAAGGTTTATCTCTAACCTCACAGCCGCACAAAACGTGGCATGCAAAAATTAGAGAATTAATAAGCTCGAAAACAATAAGACTGTTTGTTAGTGATAAGGGGGGAGAGTTCGTAGTTATTCCTCGTCAGCTGGGTGTTGAGATAACAGGAACATCTTAGTGATGCTACTCTCTATCGCCTATCCTCTGAAAAGGAATATAAAAGTCAATATCGAAAGCTAAACAATCAATGGGTCAGCGTGGCGAAGGCTGCGGGTTTAAAATCATCGGTTATTTCGCACTTTAAAATCGATAAACCAACATGTCCCGTCCTATACCTACTTATTAAAACACATAAGTTGGTATCACCTGTTGATCATGCGTCAACCAATCCGCCATCATTTAAGGTTAGACCGATCACAAGCTGTGTAGACGGACCAACGGATAGAATAACCTGGTTTTTAAGCCTGATACTTACCCAGTTGCTTAACCATATTCCAGCTCACCTCACAAACACCCAAATGTTCCTAGAACGTTCACGTAACGCGTTTCCTAATAACGCGTACGTGATGGAGTCTTTCGACGTTACCGCACTGTACACCAACGTGTCGAATGACTCCGCAATGCAAGTCATCTTCGAACTTCTTGTTGAACATGAAGGAAGAATAAATATGCATGCCTTGTCCATCCAGCAGCTAATGGCTCTCTTAAAGGAGTGCCTAAACTGCTCGATTTTCAGATGGTCTGGGAAATATTTCGCGCAAATAAGGGGGTTGGCAATGGGACAGCGTTTGGCACCAAGCCTTGCCATTGGGTTTATGTCCAAGATAGAAGTCCCGTTTTCGGTCTCCGGCCGCTACTCTGTTTCAGATATATAGGCGATTGATTTGTCGTCTTCCCTAAGCAGGAGGAGATGGACAAATGTTTTGAATTATTGAACGATCAGTCCGAGTACACCAAGTTCACCCGGGAGAAATCGAAAGACGATTGGCTCCCAATTCTTAACGTTCAAATCAACTCATCAAGCAGCGGTTACATGAAAAAGTGATACAAAAAACCAAGTAACAAAACATTATGGCTCATTCCCTCTTTCCACCCTTCACACAGAAAAAGGGTGCATGTAAGAAAAAGTAAGAACAGCACGACTTGGCTCGGAAAACAGCCATGTCTAATGGCTACGAAATAGTAACCTCACGAGATAGGTTTAGAAGTAGAGCAAGGCCCTAAAACGAACGGTTTGGCCGAGACAAAATCCCGTTTATCTTGCTCTTTATTAGCGATGAAATAACTGTAACGATGAAGCGATGCTTAAGAAGGGCAGATCTTGAGGGATCGGTAGTGAGAACTGAAATATCACCGAACACTCTTCTTTGCCAGTTAGTTCGTAACCGCCAATACGAACGTCTATGTGAAACACAGAATTGCGTAATTTGCCCTTATGGCAGGGACGGTGACTGCATGAGTTCAGGTACGGTATATCTGATCTCTTATAGCATTTGTGGAGACGAATATATTGGCAAAACGGGTAGACCTTTATGTATCCGCATAAAAGAACACCTAGATGACAAACGAAAAGTAAAGGCAAGGTACGCCACTAGGGATGCATAGGATACAAAAGCATAGCGGAGACGATTTTGATGTAAAAGTCGTTATCCCCGCACGGAATCCTAAAACACCAACGCGCAAACTCCTCGAGGCTTTTTGGATAAATGCCAAAAATTCTACAATGAACAGCAGGGAGGAATACTCCAAGATCACACGTGGTCTCTCCCCTTACCTTGGTATCGATTGTGGTTGATGGTTGATGTGGGGTTGTGCGGTCGTCAACAATATGCGACACTAGGCGGCTGTTCTTCCTCGGTGGAAGACAGGTGAAAAAAAGCGGTGGGTTTTTCGAGAAGCCGTAGTTCTTGTAATTATCATCCAGATTTTCATCTTTCTGTCTGTGCTGTTGAAGCGTTTGACCTGGTAAGCTGCGTATTAATATACCCTTCTAGGCTCTGAAGAAGGCGATTCTCTGGAAACGTCAGCTACGGTTGTGTTATATGTATGTTATTGTATGGAAGTAAACGTTTGATGCTTAACAATCTCGCCACTGCTGAGAAAGAAAACGAAGAATTTACAATTTACGAATATTGAACAGATTATAGCCTACGAAGTTCTGCCTCACTCAACGTCTCAAGGTACTCAACGGTCCTCTCCAAGCAATTATTCCGCTATTTCCGAAAACCCTCAACGAGCAATCCACTGCTAAAATGCCCTTGAAGCAATCTTCGTTATTGACTATGCGATGACTGTTATATTTATTACCGGCTTAAAACGTAAAACATGCTTCCGTTTCTCCACTGCAAGACAAAGCTAACTACCGTATAGAGTCACTAGTTTGTTAGCCACCCATCACGGCTTTTGACATAAATACTATTTCGTTAATCCAAATCACGTTCAACAGAAGTTTGATTTCAACTCCGAAGAACTTTAAGAATAACTCGCTGCCTCTACCCTTCAATGTTGTGTTCTACGCTTTGTGTATTGTCAATAACAGCAAAGCGTCATCTTGCTAACAATTTCAAACAATACGTACTGCCTTAACCTTTTTATTTACTGCCTATTCTTTTTAACGGCAGGGTATTTTGCGAAATATAACTACTATAATGCTGAGATATTTGCAAAACTTCGGACCGCAGGTGTCTGCGATGGGAAACGAACGCGCTATTATCCTTTTTGGGGTGATTGTGATTATAACTATAGCCTCAGCTTAACTGGGTTCGATGCCAATTTGAGATGATTGCTGATGGCAAAAGATCGATAGAATTAGCTGAGAGACAGGCGAAACGAAGAACCCGCATCGCGTGGTGGTGAACGGGTTATCCCCTTGAAAGGGTAGTAGCGTGTTCGTTTCCCACCACAAACACCTGCGGTCAGGAATTTTGCAAATATCTCAGCATTATAATATGTACTGTTTTAAAAACAACCTAGAAATGAAAAAAAATATTGACAAGAGGTTTCATTTTAAAAGCTTTTCTTTACGTGATGTTTTTCAAACCTTTTTGTGTAGAATTTAAACCAAATTGTTTTTGTATAACATGAACCTTTCGATTAGTGTCATTATAAACTAAGCCAAGGGGAGTGGCTTCGGTTAGTTTTAAACTGAATCGCTATATTAGTTTAAAAAAACTCAGGAAGGTAATCTTTGCAGATAAGGAAGCTGCACTGAAATTATATGTGGGCCAACAGAGCAAAAGAAGATGAAGTATAAAAACTCAAAAACTACGCAGAAAAAATCGCACCGGTGTTCAGCCTGGTCATCGTACGTAGACATCGTGCTGACAGGTAATTCGGCCATGTTGTATAATGTGGTGTCGTAAGGTGACGATAGATTGGAAGGCTGGGCGGTAGCATTACGAACAACGATGAACGACATCGCTGTGAACATATTGCCATACGCGTAATATCCGCACAAACACTGGAATTTTTCGGAGAGCTTATATAAATCCATTACGAAAGAGCTATAGATCGTAAGACAGCGAGGTGACTATTTAAAATTTGCATTACTTAACAAATACTCAATCACCAGTCATTTTAACAACAAAAAGGAAAGTACGTACACTATAATATGTTTAGAATTCTGACTCAACGGTACCTATTAATTTCTGCGCAGCGTCAACAATACAAAAAGAGGAAGCATATTTACTGCGTGAAAAACGTTGGACAACAGAAGAACAATCAACTTGATCACTACTTAAGGGAGTAGTTTTCCGGTCTCTACAAAGAAAGAGATATAATTCGCTCAAATAACTTGAGACAGAGGATTCACAGGTAGGAAGTTCCAATCTATACCTCTGCAGATGGAAACATGTGGGTTAGTGCTCAGAGGTTCTCTGCAATACAAGCGTCGTCATTGGTTTGATCCCGCGCCATAGGCTCACCAAAACTAATACCTCCGTGGTCGGGTAATAGGTTCCTGACATCCTGACATGATTGGAGGGATAACAGTACTTACTTGATATATCAGTAGGCCACCATTAGTCCCTTCTGTACAGACCAGTTACGCATTCAATTACCCCTAACGAAGCTTTATGAAGCGAAATTCATGGCTCATCCCGTAGGCATTAACCAACGTCGAGAGCTTTATCCTTTTAGCTTCCACATACTCAAAAACGCTTTCATATTTGAGGCCATTAGAAACGATAACCCGAGTTGACTTCAATTCACAGTTTACACGGCGAAAATGAAGCGTCCTGCAGCAGCATCACGAAACAAGGTGTCGCTTCCCAAATGTCAAGGATCATAACTATCCCTTCACTTCTTGAAAAAAATATCCCATAACATTTTTCCATTTTTTCCCATAAATATATTTATCAACCTCGTGTAAGCTTATCAAGAAAGAATACATATCCCATAACACATTCGCGACGGTATTTGATATCCCATGACCAGCGCACGGCACGATGCCTAGTTTATGGCTATTAAGGATCTGTTGGTTTTTTGAGAGTGAACCATACCTCTTCGGTAATTAGAGGACTTGAGAGGCTGAGAACACGACAGGATTGCAGAGCTGATCAATCTATATCGCTCTAGAAGTATGGTTTGTGTGCTACTATGTACTACATGGTATTATGGTCCACTATGCCAACACACTGTTCGTAAGGTTTTGAAGCTTGAGTCTATTTCTATAATTTCCACATCCGCCCATTCTGTAAGAAATCTATGATTCCTTATAACGACTAAAATCTAAACAAAAGTCAAGGAGAGTTAAGCTACCGGTGAACAAAGCACTCACGAAAGGCTTTCTCTACATTTCTAAGTGCAGAACAGAACTTCTACCAATTGACGCCCGCCACAACATCGGAGTTGAATAAGCTACCTACTGATTGCGAAAAATGTATGGAAAGGGATCATTGCGCCAAAATAAACCATCAGAAAGGAAATGATCTTAAATAGGGAATAGAGCGGAGACAATGTTTCATCACAAACGACACGTATACAGGTCACATCGTCGCGAATCGTTTAATTTACTTCTAACTGAATCATAATACAAGTTGTATCTTTGGAAAACTTCACAGGTGGAAATTGAGATGTCAAAACGGGAACTTCGATAAATTTACTTCTATTCAAACTCCGACATAATGAGCGCAAACCACTCAAAACATTACTGAGGCGTGGGATAAGGAAGTGTTGGGGAAAGCACCAATGTGCACGCGTGGTATTTTCAAAAGTTTCCTCATGCCTGGGGCGCGTGTAGAGTAGTGGTCGGAGGCGCCGTGCGATACACATGGGATTTATCTCCGCAACCCAGGCCCACTAAGCCTTCTCTCTAACCCGCCAGGGTCGGCAGATTGGTACCAGACTTGGGAAGATAGCAGCAGAGGGTCGATAAATCGGTAGGCCACAGCGAGTCATTTTGAAGGCCAGATATGCATTCAGTCACCTTTAACGATGCTCAATGAAGTCGAATGCATGGCGCATCTCTCGGGAATTGATCAACTCCGAAATCTTTTTTTAACATTTACACATGGCAAATTCAACATTTAAGATGAGAAATGTCGCTGACATCTCTGATATCGACGATCTACTAAAGGCTTTGGTGGAAGCAGATACACGCAATCCCAACTGTTCCAGAGCACCTAAAAAAGTTAGAAAGCCCAATAAGATGGGTAGATGGATGTCGCACGAAACGAATGACAATTAAAGAAATGGCCGTACTGAGATATCGTCGGATCCTCTTCTGTGCAACAAGAAGGTCCAATTTCTTGAACATATTCTGACGTTCGACGATAAACAGACTCTCTAAGACAACCGATCAGCTCAGTAGTTGGATATCCGTAGAACTTCCCGAAATGTGATTTTCCCAAAAAATGGTCACGTTGACCGTTGGATGGTCTGCAGATGGTTGCTTCATTACAGCCTTTCCAATATTGGTGAAATGATTACGGCGTAGAAGAATGCTCGATCTGTAAAAGTTGAACAACCTGGGATAGGAAACTTTGCTTCTTCCACGATACTTGGCAGACTTCTTATTTACCACTACCGAATACCACTTCTTAAAGCATCTCGACGGCTTTGTGTATGAGAAATGACTAAGAAACCAAACTAAGGCGAAAGTGTTTCCTCCGTCGTCTCCAAAACTTCAGAATTCTGTACAGTTAACACAAATAAACTGTTTCTCGTGTGCAAAAACATGCTGATTTTAATGATTCTGACTTCGATTAACAAAATCTATTCTGAGCTCAAACGTACTTCACTCTGAATACAGTTTGAAGCCCTGTACTAATCATTGAACAGCCTAATACTCAAGCAATCTATTTGGAAATATAATACTACTCGCATGTTTTATCCAAGTCATATTTTGCAATCAACAACGAAAAAAACTTATTAAGCTTCTCACCTTACTTAAACTTAGTAATAGTTAGCAAAGAGAGCTACGACACAAGTATGATTGGTAATGTGTGAGTAGTGCACACCGATGTGTGGCAATATGAAAATGAACCTCTCTCATTAATAAACAAGGTGGAAATGATATAAGCTGAAGAATAAAGTTCCTATGTTCTTCGTAAAAGAAAAATTACTTGCGTTGCAAAATTAGAGTATTCTAGTACTTATCACCTTCTGGATAATCAGATTGGAAAAAAAACGATAAGTGGGTTACAACCACTTCATTTTCCAAATAAAACATTGTACTCATTCCACATATTCGGCACATATAGATAAAGCTGTAAACATGCAGAAACATGAATTTAGAAATGAACCCACCCTTCCACTAGCCCGAAGTCGACGAAAATTTTGTCCCATATTCTCACTAGAAAGGTGCCTTATATTCCATCGCTCGTGTAGCAACGCATTTTCTTAGGAAAAGAACGGGCAGCAAATAAAGAAGATTCAAATGGAATTCTTTTGGCACTACTGCTATATTTCTCTTCTGTAAGCTTAAGCCTTCCTAAGTCCTTAAAAATCATAACAGATTGGTATTCAATTTTCATAACTGACCTTCCAATTATATACCAATCAATATTCTCTTATTTGTTGTGGAAAAGCAACTACAAGAAACTTCGCGACCAACGTGAAATTTGTACACGGAAGTATATGTTACACGGATGCGATAATTTAATCCAGAATCGTTTCCTAGAAATTCCAGCCACTGCAACTACTGTTCCAAGAAATGCTGTTACTCCGATTTCTAAAGGTTAAAGGGCAAAGCTAGCATTCAACTCCAATAAGCATTGTTGCAGGTAACTGAATACATGTCTGACCTTTAAAATTAGTTGCGACGATGTACCGATTCATCGAGCTAGAGCTACCGTCCTCCTAGACTAGTTTGGTATTAAATTTCAGACCCCACAGGAATGGACGGCTTCGTCTGCCATCGGCGAGGGGGTCGATCCCATGTGCATTGCAGGGCGCACCCCAACAACTACGCTACATGCGTCCATACTCTGATCTCTCTCGAAATAACCATGGAAATCTATTAGAAGAAGAAAGAAAGTGAACGAACGAATTCCGTGAGATAGAAATTTACATCTGGGAAATGTCACAGAAGGTAAATTAGGCCGTTATAAACAGGATTAACAACAAGTGGAATTCGAAACAAATACATAATAAGCCTACAAATATTGAATAAAAGATAATTTGGACAGCTACGTCTAATTAAAAATAAGCCGAGAGAACAAAAGAGAAAGGACAAGCCAGAAAACAACATTTGAAAAACTTGTAAACTTTATTTCCCCTCGTCACAGACACCCTAAGTACTGATCAAATCCAACCAGACAAACAATATTCAAAGTCAGAGAGGAAAATCCGATACTTTATGTACACAATTTATATGATACGATTGCGATATTTTAAAGAAATATGGTGCAAATTTGATGCCAAATAGGTTTTAGTGCTCATAAAAGTCCTTTCTTAACTAGTCAATAATATTCTATATATTTACAGATACTTAGGACGTAGAGGACATACAACAATGAATGACAATAAACTTACATGATGTTGATTGGAAAAAGAACTTCTATAGTGCATCGGAACACAAAACCTAAACTAAGAGTTTTCTTTAAACCTGGACAGTATTTTAGTGGTAATTGTAAGCAAACCGTGGCCTGCCATTCGTACGAGAGCTATATTTTCACAACATCTTAACAAATACTTAGTAATACCATATCAGATTATTAAAAGTATAGATGGCGACCGCCCATGTACTTTGCTGAGAATTAAGTGAAATAGAACTTTATTTGTTAGCGAACCCAGCAGCTAACATATAGATGCAATTATATGCAATTATGAAATTTCACCTATACATTTAAACCAAAAGAAAGCACAACGACACCTAGAAGAGTAAAGAAAAGGTAAGAAAAAAGACGAGTTTTGGTCCTATTTAAGCACATTTTTTAAAAATCAGTGAAACCGAAAGCGAGGATTATTAGCATCACAGTTTGAAATCGAAAGGAACAGCGACAAATCACAATGTTTGCTAGAATCTCTCGATCGAAATAAAATAATTGTAAATGGATACATATTCCTATAATTTCGCTACATAGACATTTCGATAGAGACTAAGACATTTTCTGAAACATAGACAAGCTCTAATTTAAATCGAGAATCCAACAATCCCACTGATCGGTGTTACGATTTTTTGAAAAAAAAGTCTAATCTTACGAATTCCTTTGACCGAAAACAATTCACAAAACATAAGAGAAACTGTAACATGAACAGTCAAACAATTACAAAAAAATTGCAATTACTCTTTCTCTCATCAAACTGCCACAAATCAATAACCCAAAAAGCTTATCTAAGAAGCAAAAGAAAAGAAAGTGATCATTCGAAAAGTCGAAATCGACATAAAGGCGAGATATATTTCAAATGAAACCTACAGAGCCTCACTCTTCCCCTTGGTAGCCTCATTCAAATCTTCTATCAAGCCAATCCTGGCAGATCTTGCTTCTTCTCTAGCAATGGTTCGGTAATCAGCATGCATATCCTTCAGACTGATGGCTTGTTCACGTTCTCGCCACTTTTTCTTATTATATTTCGGGTTTACCATTCTATAAATATGCAAGAAAGATCAAAAACGAAGAAATTCTTTTTGAAACTCCCAAAAAGGAAGAAATAGGTAGTAACAGGTAGCAAATGTTGCATAAAGTTTACGAAATGTGTACGGTAGCATCCAAAACTTGCTACGAAGTAAGATTGGACAAATATCTTGGAAAATTCTAACAAATATCCTGCACTGTCAACATTTGCCAAGTCATATAAATAGTAGAAATGTGTGCTTGCTTAAAACGATCGGTAACAATATTTAAACGCTATTTAAATCACGTTTCATGTAATTCCACCTTTCATGAGTGGAACAAGAAAAGGAAAGGAAAGCAAATAAACTAATAACTTTGATATGTTCGTTATACTCATGTAATTCCAATCCCATACCACATAATCTGTTTATAAGCCCTCGTCCAATTACAGATTTTACTTGCCACAAGGGTAAAACAGGGGGACGAACTAAGGTAACAGAAAATCGTGGAGTTGAGGAAATACTAAGATGTGTATTATCAATCCCATTTCCTGTGTTCTCATTAACAAAAGCTAAAAAATAAAGATCAAAGTGACCAAAGAAAGAGATCACAATTTGGAGCCAGCAAGTAGAAAAACTAATATTTAGTCATTAACAGTTGAGTCCACCGATACTCGAAAATAACGATGTTGTTCAGTGGTAGGGTAGCGGTTGGCTTAGCGAATATAACATATTGTGGCACATGTTATTATACCATTTAGGCAATAAGCGACCATTTTTCACGTTGTTTTGACTAAATGGTCATGAACAAATGGAAGAAAAATTAATTACAGAAGTAAGAATTCCAGATCTGATTCCACCAATTTCTACATGGAAAAGAACTATGTAACGAACTTACTTAAGGGTTTCCTCAAACTCCTGTCGACTTAACTCTTCCATGTCCAATCCACTGTCATCAATAAAATCTTCCATTTCGCTATCATATTCATCATCGTCATATTCTTCTTCATGAAAGCTATCATAGTCATACGCTCGAGTGTACGAATTATGCCGATGTTCACTTCTTCTGTCACGTTCAAAACTCTTGCGATGACGACTTAAATCTCGTTCACGTGTTCGTTCACGGTGATTACTAGTTGGATAGCTAAAGCAACTGGATTGGCAGAAGCAAACGCGTGGTTCTCCAAAGAAAAAAAAACTAAAGTACTTACAATGAAGTAAGACGTAGAAACCTACTGTTTCAAGCTCCCGTCAATCCTACTAGGGCTACGATGTTCTCCTCTTGCAAATTGTGAAATACTCTTCCTTCGATCAAGTTCAATCTCTTTTCCTATAGCGACGCTTTTGTTAGATTCGATACGAAAAGCTTGAGATGCAAGTGACATCTTCTTCGAAGAGCTTGGTTGATCTTAAGAAATTTATGCGGTTACATTGAGGTGTGTATACTCCATATATTTACACAACACCGTATATATCCAAGGAACTGAGAAACACGAAAATTCAAGCAGATGCCAGGTATCACTGTTTACATAATGACTGTCGCTGAAGTCAGTAAATCACTACACTTCACCGTTTTTCCGAAGCGGTTTCTGACAAATCCCCTTCATATTAGGCATTTCTAACCACCTACTTGCAAGCTCACTTGGCGGACCTCTGGGTGAGGAATTTGTGAACTGATGAGGACCAAACAAAACCAAAAATTTGGTCTAAGATGAAGACAGGTACGGTAGATAGGTTTACTGTGGGTGTGAAACACCGTTTTAAACTTTTACATAGGTCACAATATATAATTCTTGCATAAAACAATTTGATGGCTAGATATAAATGTGGAACTATACTTAGTCATACTGACCAAGAGTATACATGGGTGGATAACCTTGAAACTTGAGAAAGGTATATTCTGCTGGCACTTGACAAGGTGATAAGAATAAACGGCAACTTTCTTGTCACATACTCGAGTCTCTCTTGCATAACATAATTTCGAGCAGCATAGGCGGTTATACATATCTTTCTTTTTCTCATTAGCATTTCAACCTAAGTAAACCTCAATTAAAGCGTCAGCAAAATTACCTCTAGTGGTGTTAGTAGACCCACAAGACTGCTTCGCCATTTCTATAGCTTGCTTGTATCTGATGTCTCCAGGGAGGTACCTTAAAACAGGATCTGGACGTCAACTCAACGAAAAGTGGATGTAGAGTTAAAAATGAACATGGCAAAATTAGACTAATGCTAGCGTAAAGGGAGCAGAATGTAATTTTGACCGCACCTGTAGTGGAAAAAAGAAGTAATTGTGAGGAAGAATCTATAAAATCATTGTCAGATAGTTGTACTCGGCTTTGTATTTAACAAGCATGCAATGTCTCTACCGCAGCCGAATAATACGATGGATTTTATTTTTGTCTACTTAAATAATCCGACTGCATACATCTGCTCGGATCCGTCACCTAAGGAGGTGTTCTTCACCAATACTGATGAATTCTAGTCAAGAAGATTCTTCTTGGAATCTTAAGCGCTAGCACGCTCCCTGATCTCCATAACATGCACTTAGCAGCCTTGGTAAATCGGATGGAGCTCTTCCGGAACAGGCTTGGTACACATCTGCCAAACGCGTAGTGGTTGGAGAATTCTTCCGCTTTAAGCGGCGTTCCACTAGTCATCTTGCTTGTACTACGCTCAGAAAACTCTATCCACTGCGCTTTTTGCACCTACACAACATGAGTGAAAAAGTGAAAAAGTAAGAAGAGCTGACAAAATTCGTTGCAAACTTTCGTTAAAGCCTCGATATTCAGCTGAACGATTTCGTTATAACTCTCCATGTAACAAAAAGAAAAAATCACAACAGGCGTAATGTACGAACACGACATGCCCAAACTGAAATAAAGGTGAAGGCTTAGGTGCATAATTGTAAAGAAGAAACTACAATTTAAATAACATACATTGCAGAAATACAAAAGCAGAACAGGATAAAGGTCCTTGCAAGGTGGAATTGGACACTAAAATATGAAAGCAATTCTTTGGAGCTAACCTTTTTCCAGGAACGGGTGGAGGAATAAGGGGAGGTGGAGTTACTCCCTTTCTAGCACGACGACTGTCACTAAAATTATACTAATCGGAAATAAATTTGTACCAGGCAGCATCTTTTACACAACTAAGTGAAACTATAATTTCAAATATCAGATCTGAAAACAAATCTTACTCTTTCCTCCCTTTCTTCACATTCAGATCATCTTGTGGTTTCTCAACTGGTTTTGAAGTCGATGAAAACGATTTTGCAGTAACTGAAGTTGACAAACGAAGGCCATTTTCAGGTTTTTTGGTGGAACCCGGTGGGAACAAAGGTATTGCACTAGACTCCTTAGGCATCCTAAATAAATGAACATTCTATTCATATATGTAAATATACGCGTCTATGAAGTTGGAAAAAAATAGTGAAACCTCTAAAGAAAACGCTGAACTGCGACATCACTGGCCAAAAAAAACTTATTTGAGCTCAGAACGTAAGTATTTTTGATACAATGATACAATCTTACTCACTGCAATTGTACACAATTTCGAACTTCTGGAAACCAGAAATTTTTTAAAGCCATTTTCAGAAGCGGTTTGGGAGTCGAATATTTTTTCGTGATAGTTGAATGAGTATGCATGAAAAGGCGTTCATCAAATCGCTCAACTTTCCCAACATTAGTTGTCGCATTGTTTTGCAAGTGATTTTCTAGAATCGTAAATTGTAATTATCTCTTACATTCCATTGATTTCATGAATGCAACTTCGTGTTGTAAATATTTCGCACAAATTCAGAACATTATGGTGGATTGACTCGACCGCAGAGCAAGAACTCTTTACCTTCCTCCATGAAAAATTCCTTTACTCCGCAATGATCCAAACTGTGTTGTAACCACAATGAATTGGCCAATAGAAAGATAAAGCAAGAGCCTCGGTGGGGCAGTGGATAACATATGAGCCTTGGAAAGGGTGATCGCGGGCTTGAAGCTGCCCTAGGGTTCGGAGTTTTGCAAATATCTCAACATCATTGTAGTAGCATCTCATATAATACTCTACCACGAAAAAATAATAGACAATGAATAAAAATTAGAACACTGCGTGGCAGCCATTTGTAGAGCTCAGGTCACGAATAGTTGCTGCAGAGTTCTTTACACAAACCAATGAATGGTTCTAAGGTGCAAGCTTCAATTACTGCCATCAGATGATTCCCATCGGAGGTCATACGCGACCTGATCCCGTACGTTCGCATCGATTTTTGATGTGCGATGGTGCAGTCGTCAACCACATGCGACTATAATCAGCTGTTCTAAACTTCCTCATTGGAAGTCACGAAAAAAGCGGTGGGTTTTTCGAGAAGTTGTTGATCGTGTAATTACCAAAGAGTTTTTCGTCTTTGTGTAAGTGTTATTGAAGCGTTTGGCCTAGTAGATTGTATATCAGTATACCCTTCCAGGCTCTGAAGAAGGCGATACTGCCGAAACGTCAGCTAGCGTTGTATTGTATTGTGTTTTTATGGAAGTAAATGTATGCTGTTTAAAAACCTCGCGATTGCTGGACAAGAAAACGACACATTCCCATCAACTGCAGATGAACGCGAACAGCTTTCCTTCGTCATCAAAACCCATCACCTGTCACCTGTATAACCTGTGGTCCCGATGATCGCCGAGCGACTCTAGCGGGCGACAGTTAATCTTCCATTTTTGCCTGTCGCGTGCAAGAGTAGCTCAGTGGGTTCTGCTCGCTCTAGGCACTCTTCGAGCACCATATACTTCTTCTACGCTCTTTGTGAAAAACTCTAACCACTCGGGTCGGTGGTCTTCCTGCAGTACGTTTGACATCCCGAGAAACCCAGTCACCAACGGCTCTTGTCCATCGGTTATCATTCATTCGCATCAGGTGTCCGGCTCACTTCGTGTTCGACTGTTTGGTGTACAGAACGGTATCTTTGATTTTTTCTCGTTGACGCAGGTCGGAACTTCGGATCCCATCCCTTACTTGTGTGCAACGAGGTACTACTAGCATCGTCCTTTCGACCGCATGTTAATAACGCTGAGTGATCTTTCAACCCGCATACGCAGCGAACAGGTTTCTGACGCATACGTTAGGGCAGAAAGTACCATTAAGTCGAAAAGGTGTGCACGGAGTCGGGTGTTCTTTGTTCTATTCACTACATCCTCGATGCTTTTGGAAGCTCTCCAAACCGCTTGTTTCCTTCTCTTAACTCTGGAACCATCCGACCTGATAGATATAACGAGAGCATTCGGAGATATTCGTTCCGCTGAGCGTGAATGGGGCATACCAAACCAATTCGTTCTTCATGAACATCGTTTTTGTGAAATTTGGTCGAAGACCAATCTTTCCACAAGCTTTATCAAAATCGGCAAGCATACGTTCCGCTTGGTTAATGTTTGATGGTAACGATGATGTCACCAGCAAAACGAAGATGGTGTAACTGCCGACCAACCCCATTCCAGTGTTCGCATGACGTTCTGGAGGGTGGCGGTAAATAATTTTGGCGAGAGTATCACCTTATCTAACCCCTCTTCTGATGTCAATGTTAATATCGTTCTAGAATGGTAATATCTTGATGTTTTTCTTCAATAAGCAGACAAGAGGTTGTTATTATAGAATTTACT
Source organism: Angiostrongylus costaricensis (assembly GCA_900624975.1). NCBI lineage: Eukaryota > Metazoa > Nematoda > Chromadorea > Rhabditida > Metastrongylidae > Angiostrongylus > Angiostrongylus costaricensis. The sequence continues at coordinate 55,125 of UYYA01004091.1, read as the reverse complement.
AGGATACAATAGCTGACGTTTCGGCGGTTTCGCCTCCGTCAGAGCCGTTTATTTCTTGTAAGTATTTAAGTTAGTTGATGGATAGCAGCAGCACAGAGTAATACATGAGCGACAACTCATGGCGAATAACTCGTGTCTGCTTATTGAAGAAAAAATTCGAATGTCAATGTCAAAATCAATGCCGAGGTTAAAAGAAAGTCGGTCATGGGGTGATATCTTGGTTGCGAAATTTTTGTACAGCTCACGAAGAACCTTTACGTACTGAGTAGGGACTCCAGGACTATCAAGGGCTTCTATGACTGCTTCTATCTCAAATGAATCAAACGCCTTCTGTAAATCGATGAAAGTAAGGCACAGCGGTCATTTGTACTCTCGCGATACTTCAACAAGTTTTGTTATCATGCCGATGAGGCCTGCTATGCTGAATGCTTTTCGAAAGAGTGCTTGGTTACATGGCCGTCTTTCGTCAAGTGTTCCGTCAATCTTGTTTAGGACGACACGAGTGAAAAGTTTGTAGACGACAAACAACAAGCAGATTAGGCGACGGTTGCCGATATCTCGTAGGCCACCCTTCTTGAACAATAACACGGTCATGCTCGTCTTCCACTGAGTAGGGACCTTGCATTTAGACAGGTAACGTGTGAACAACCGAGCCAGTGTTTTTACGAGGAGTCGAGGAAGGTTCTGCAGGTGTTCTGATCTTATGCTGTCCCGACCTGGTGCTGTTCGATTTTGCACCGACGAAATGGCGTGTCGGATTTCTGAACCGGTGGTACAACATATCCATCGTCCTTTATTTCATATGACGGAAGGTGGACGTGGCCATCGAAGAGATATGCGCAGTATTCGTGAATGGTTTTTTCTCCGCTGGCTTTCTGGACGTCATAACTGCTCCGTCAGCGCGTTGGACGGCAATCATCTTGGTCTTATAATTGCCGAAGCTCTGGTGGGCTTTGCAAATGTTTTTCCCAGCCTCTGCAGCTTCAACGATTACTGCTGCTTTTCTCTCTTCAAGATCTCTTATCGCCTGTCTGCACTGTTTTGCAAGTTCGGATGTTAGTTCGCGGTTACCTGCACCTCGTGCGATTCCACGCTGGCGTATTAGCTCGAGTGTTTCTGGAGACAGGCACTTTTTGGTGACACTCGAACTCTCAGCTTTTATAGCGCTAACGTGAAGATGCTGAATGAGCCGATCGTATTCTTCGTCGATGTTATCGACAACGGTATCTTCTCAACAGCTGACTAATTAATTGAATAAGCCCAGTTTATGGTGTTACTGGGACCTCGGTTTTGGAATTTAGCCGCTTTTTATCCTTTCCGCAGGAAATAAAACCTTGCACGAAAGAGGCGATGGTCCGCACTCGTGTAGAATTTTGGATCGACAACGACATCGATTAAGCAAAACTTTCTATTTACTATGATGTGGTCTATTTCGTTATAGCACTCTCCAGTGGGGAGACTCCCACGTCCAGCGTTGAGGTTGCGGTTTTTGGAATTGCGAGTTACCATGAATGGTCTTGGTCGCCATGATAAACTCAGAGAGTCGCTCACCCTGTTCGTTCCATTCTAATCCGTGGGTTCCAATGTGACGTTCCTCTTGGTCCAATCTTGGCGGTGAAATTTCCAATGATGACCTTGTAGAATATATGGTCTTCTCTGCAAAACTTCTCCAAGTCCATATAGAACGCTTCGACTCCTTCGTCACAGTTTGATGTCGGCGAGTAAACGACGAAGATTGTCAAAGTCGGTATTGAACCACATCTTTTTAATCGTAAACGTCCGATTCAGATTGTAGGTTGTTCGAATGAATCGATGTTCATGGACAAACTCGTGCTGACGAGAACGCCGACGCCGCCGACTCTACTGTCGCGCGTTTTGAGGGAGGAACAGTTCTTCCCCGGTTTCATATACGGCGTTGAAAGGCTGGCGTCTTCTCGTCTGGGCCAGGCCGATGAAGTCATACCTCATCCTTCTCGCATGCATGATCAAGTCATCTATCGAGGACTCGGATGCAAGTGTACGTGCATTGCAGGTACAGATCGTCACCATAGTTCTTTGAAATCCAGGCAGCTTCCATTGGCCCTGAGATTTTAGCCACCTCTCCGTACTCGTCCTACCCAACGAGGCCGAATTGAGGGCTCTTTCGGGGTCAGGAGAATGAGGCCCGTTTCTTTTACTGTTTTTAGCCTTTTGGTACCCACGTATTGCGTGCTGGGCTCTGAATGTGGGACTAGGTATACTCACGGGTAGCTTGCCGGTCTCTTCCAGGGTGGACACGGAGGTTATTTGTTCGAGGCAGCTTCTAGCCGTTCCCTGTAGCTTGATTGTAGGCTTTTGACCGAATTATTTCGTAGAATACAAACCGCATAAGCGAGAACGCACCCGCTCACGACGCATGCATGAATACTCCTCATAAATACAGAAAGTATGTGCCAAATCGGCGCAGCAGAAACAAGGAGTCCAGCTCCTGGATCCACCTACGTCTCAGGTAAGCAAAGGTCGCTTTTGGTCCGCGATTATTCCACTATCCGCCATCTGGAGACGCGCCACGTAGCCTCATAACTTGACTAACCGGCTATCGCGATCCCTTGTATGAGGGAGATCCGTGGATCAAAACTCATAAGTAGGAGAAAAACTTACTTGGGTATTTAGATGGCCAGTATCCACTGGTTGTGTGGGCTCCACCATAATTTCCACTTTTTCGGAGTTTTGTTAGTTTAGCCATTGCAGTTCCCTGGAGTCCCGAGGTCCGCTTAGCCTAATTCTGCCCCAGGTAGTCACCACCATAGGCATTCACAGCCCTTAAGGATGTGGGGAAGATTTGCCAGCACGCGACTAGTTTGATACCAGGAAGGTGGTGGATCCTGGATTCGTTTACTCTTAGCTATGCTTCCTGATGGAAATGTCTGACAGCTTCTCAGCTTAGATCCTGTTGGGGGATGAATCCCCCGCTGTACATCGCAACCCGACACCCACGAACACTTCCCAGCCACAATGAGGCTGTAAACTTCAATGTATTACAGGTATGTACATGCATATGTTTATGTAACAGTAATCATATATATATACATATATATAATACATATATATACATATGTATATATACATCATTCACATGTATACACATATATTATGTATATATATTGTTTATATATGTAAATATAACCTCTTAGATGTCTCAACGGTCCTAGTGAATAGGTACTTGTCCTTTAAAAGTTTGTGGTCCTCGTCATCGCAGTGTCTTTTTGGTGGAAGAGCACTTTCTGAGCTTTTACTGAAAGTACTGCAATCAAAGAATTAAAAACGATAGTGGTGTAATAATCTTAAGCAAACACAGCACTAAAATAAATCATTTTAACAAAACTGAGATTCTTGTTTAGGATTGCAAACGTTTTTAAAGCCTTGTCAAACTTCATCTTTTGTTTTGAACAACAGCAAAAGAAGGAGAAGGGGTTAAACAGCTTTCAACAACTTCTGCAAAATGTTTTGTCTTATTCCCGTCTTAAGAAGATATCTCAAGGAACGAAGTGACGCACTTCCAATGAAGTCTATAGTATTGCAAGGACTAGCTGACGGACAACCAAGTCTTTGTTTGTTCTTTAAACATCTGGATAAATCAAACGATTTGGTATTGCGCATAAAATCAACTGAAGTATCAGACGTAAACAAGAGATAACCGACCCAATTCGAGGAATTGAATATTATGTGCCCGGAATTAGTAAGTATTTCGGTCATGTACGCAGCATCCGATTAGAAATAGATTGCTCTGTTGAAAGTGAAACAGCTACAGAACAGCGCTCCTTCCATATAAGAACTAGTTTAAGCAATATATACAAAGATTTCACGTCGCATACGGTACTGGAACTTTTTCTTATAAGTAAAAGTGTAATCACATAGAAGCTGCACAAGATGGAACTCACTTATAAAACTCACAAGTCAGGTAGCCGCTTCTGCGCAATTTTGTTTATGGGTTTGGGCTCTAGTTTAACATCCTTCCCTTCTGCAATGCCTTGTGCGGCTTTCATGAGTTCACTAAACAACTACTAAAACATGTGCCAACATATAGCAGATATCTGAAGAGTTACTTTCAAAAGAATGCACCAAAATTGTACAACCAACTAATTTTATCTCAAGAGAGAATTATGAATGCGTCGAACTTTTCTTCACAATTTACAACTGATCGATTTCTTTTATTTTAAACGACCCGCTTTTCACGTCTACTGTGTGGATCCTAGCACTTCCTACATTCCGATTCGTTTAATTTCATCCATCAACCACTAAGACCTTCCAACTCCTACATGTAACTTCGGCTGCTGCTTGAGGATTTTCATTTCATTACGCCTGTCGTAAAATATTGGTCTAGTCAATTCTTCATGGAATCCTGAGATAGCCGGGCTAGAGAGCTCTCAACTGGATCGCAGAGAAAGATTTTCTCCCGGTTCCGGCTTGTTAGGCTTGGTGAGCACGGAGCGGGATGTACCAGCAGCGTGCTCGTGATGAACGGCTTCATTACCACTGTGCTATCCGCCTCCTCTTCTTGAAATTATTCGCAAATCATCAAGACTTACGTGCTCTGTTACCATAAAATGAATCATTAAACAAATGTTAGTGAATTAATTTAATAGTTGTATAAAAACTCTTACCTAAAAGCTATGACAGGTGCTGGTTTCACCTTCTTTTCAGGAGCAGCGTGGCCAGATTTCGAATGTTTCGATGGCTCAGAAGAGGAACGCCGATAATTACTATAAGTTGACAATTGAACTGATTTTCTCGATCTAGTGGAAAATCAAGACGATTTACTAAGAAATTCTTGAAAGATTTTAATAAAGCCAAGCCGTCTACGTCATAGTCAAAAACACTACACCAATGAAAGCCAAACTTCGGAAGGATTAATAAGTAGAGCTATTTAATTTGGAATTGAATTAACAAAAGAAAAATAAAAATAATCTTTTAGGTACTCCTAATGTTAAAAGGCATTCACTGAGGAATAAAGCATGAAAATCCACCAAGCCTGCTTAGACCAAGATGCGACCATTATCTTAGTCCGATGATACATGTGATAAGACCTCTTCGATAATAAAAATCTTGCACATATGTCAACGAAAAGTTGTCGCAAGTGCATGGTTTCGCCTCCTTATGTTGCAACCATAGTGTAAGACGAATATGAAAGGACCGCTAAAAGTCATACAGCCCATTCTAGGCAACTTAAATCTAAAAAGATTACTGTGCCGAACTGCATATACAATAGAAGTAGACTATCATTTAAATTCTCTACTGAGGATATCATGTTGCAAACTGGGAAGATTAAGGGAAACGTCAAAAGATACTGCTCTAATGAGCTCTCACATCGAGAATTTTCAGTGCCATTTTCCACATCGTCATTCAATAACTGCAGTGGGATATTGTGATAGCAGGTGATACCCAAGAAATCATATTTGCAACGAAAGAATGAAATTCGCTCCTGATGCTCCAGTCATGGTCAATAGAACGAACATTTGTGGCGCTCCGCCTATGTATACATGCCTCTGGAATTCAACACAACGAACGGCCTAGTTTCACTGCTATGCAAGAAGAAACGCAGAGTGGAGAGGACACAAAACTGTCAAAGTTGCAGCGAAAATAATAGGGGACACCAACACGGGTCTCAATTCCTTGACTGCACGACTCCTTTGGTTTTGTATCTACACATTTCAGCAAGCATGGATGCCACGTAAGAAGTATGAAACGGCAATCGGCACACCATCTTGTTGACAACAGGGTGGTGTTATAGAGCACCTGTATATTACATATGACAGAGAAAGCTCAACTTCGTCCAAATTGTTTACCAGTTGATGAGGATTCCAAAGAAGACACATTGATAAACGCCTGCGAGTTAAGGAAAATACGGGTGGAAACTGGTCTGAGTTCAGTGACTCAATAAACAGAGTATGATGATATAGGTAGGTTACATTACATGCAGAAATACTGGTAATATCTGAATAAAAAAGCAGGATTCCGACAAATTTCAAGATTATAAAATACGTAGTTCCACTGACTCGCTTTGTTGCCGGCTTGACATACTTACACCACTAGTCTTGTCAGTAGACGGCTTTTGCGTTTCCTTTGACTTCAACACACCTGCTCTCACCTTAAAGAAATATACATTCGAGGAAATAGAAAATTTCCATATGTACAGACATACATTTGTATATGTGCACAAATATACCCGTATACGTGCATATATGTACTTCTACACTTCACATGCATATATATATTTCTCTAAAATATCGCGACAGAAATGCGAATTTCATTGTGGAAACACCCATGGGACGCAGGAAGCAATATTTCCGTTAAAACTGACTGAAATCTGTTGCATATTTTAGTATCAATTGATAGACATTTTCAAACAACGAATAACCTTTTCGTCAAGCTTTCTTTTATGAGCCAACGCTTTGTAGACGCCATCTCTGTAATGCGTTGCTAACTTTTCTTGTTCATCCTAAAAGTAGAAAAACCACGATTACCAACCACTGTTAAAAGTGTGAAAAGCTAAAGATGGCAAAACTACTTGCCTCTTCTTTCCATTTTTGCTTCTGAAGTCGCTCCACGTGTTCTCTGTCGTTACCATATTTTACTTGCAGATCTATCGCACTCATTCCAAAATTTTTCGCCATTTTTTTCGTAGCCTGAAAGCCTAGGGTGTGACTTTGTTAGTTCTATTTAACATCGCAGAGCGTATCATATCATGGTAGCAACACCATTCCTTCCGCATTGCGAGAGAAACACTAATAACTGGGAAGAAAAAACTAAAGATAACTTTTAGATAATAGATAGAAAAAATAAAAATTTTTTTGATAACTAAAAATACCGGCTGAGAAAATGGAAGAATAAGTGCCCTGTGGTGCCACGCGTGACGTGAGCCCCCGGAAAAGGTAATCGCAGCCCGATCTAACCTAGGGTTCAAGTATTGCGAATATTTCAGCATCGTCGCGGTTCTATTTCATATGATACCTTGCTATGGGAAAAAATAATAAGCAGTAGATAAAAGATATAAAAAACAAAGGACAAAGCTCTCAGTGTTGATCAAGCTCTGAGGGATGCTCCATGCATTCAACTTCAATAATCATCATTAAGAGTAAATGAATGCACATCTGGGCTTTACAATGACTTGCGGTGGAATACCGATGTATCGAGCTTGTGCTGCTATCTCTCCAGACAAGTCTGCTACCAATTTGCTGATCCCGGAGGGACTGAAGGGTTGGTGAGTCTGGAATGTTGGGATCGATCCCATGTGTGTTTCAGCGCGCTTCCGTCCACTGCGCCATGTGCACCCCGAGAAAAGATGCACATTACTAATAACTGAATTTAAAAAAGCTAACATGAAAAAATAAGCTCTAGTTTACCCATGAGTTAATCCAACTGCAAAATACGCAATAAAATGTTGAGCACAAAGTGAAGAATGAAAAGATGTTGAGCAATGGTAAGGCAATAAGCTGATAATCTTAACGTCCCAGGTTGTCAAAAAGTAGAAGTCTGGTAAGTTACTTTATGACTAGTGCAGCTCAACTTATAACTATCGAGGAAAGCTAATAGACAGAATGTTTGCGAGAAAAATAAGAGTCCCTTTGGTAGAAGTATGCTAAAACGTACTACGAGATTCGTGCTGGAATTAAGGTGTACCTCGTAATAATGGAGCTGCAGCACAAGTACTTCCAGATCAGATCGCACTAGAACCAAATTCCCCTAAGAGTTTGGCACCTCCTTGCAGCTCATGTTGTTTCGGGGTCCCAAACCACGATGTATAGCCTCATCAGAGCCGTTATATTAGGAAAAACCTTGGTACCTTCATCCTGAAGCCCATAGCAAGACTCTGCGAGCTGCTTGTGGTTGCATTTTCAATGAAATGAGTAAAGGGAAAGGGTATCATACAAAGGTGTGATACTCTTTGAGCCACTCGAGCAAGTGGGACCCGCTGAGCAATTCCAATGCCCAAAGGGGATAAATGAAATTTACAGGTTCTCATAAGAGTTACTCGATAATCAAATAGGCCAGAAAATGAAAAAGTCGACACGTAGAAATTAGTGAGCAGAGCTTGTAAGCGCTGTTTTTCAAAATAATACATCATTAAAAAAACAACTGAGGAGGATTTGTTTACAAATAACATAACAAGAAAATAGGAAAACAATTCACACCTTTCCACCGTTCGCCTGCAAACGCAGTTGGATAAGTCTTTCTTTCTCGGCTTTCTTTTTCATCAGCAGCCGACGTTCTTCTTCGGATTTCTTCGCAAGATAAGCCATCACTTTCGCCTTATCATCCTTATCATCACATTTGTCCTTTTTTGGAATTACGAACTGAAAAATCAGCAAGGTCAGAACAGAGGAATATACGAAAAATGAAAACTGCAACCTTTCTTTCCTCCTGAATAGGTTTCGGTGGGAATATCTTCTTCTTCTTATTAAGGATTTCCGTCTTCTTAATTCTCTCCGCCTCTATACGTCTGAGTTCGGCACGTCGTTCACTATCCACTTCAGTTTTTAAGTCGTCCAGCTTCTTCGACACATTCTCGGCATTTTTGCTAGCCGTATCCAGCAGACTCATGAAGTCCATGACTGTATTAATCAGCCACCCAACTTGGTTCTATCCTACGCAATTCAACAATGACATAAAAAAGTAATACCGCCTCAACAAATTCATTTATACAGATCAACAAAGTATAGACAAAAAAAGTTGATTGCTAAGCACGAAACAGAACCATAAACAATACCCCAGGGAAATAATCACAAATCAACCAAACGATCACCACAACAGAGAAACATGTGATCTGCGAGTGGGGAAACATCTGACCCATCGCTAAAGGGTGGATAAGGGAAACTCGGCCAAGAGCAGCGTCTGTACGGCGCAGAGGTCAGATGCGCCCTGCAATACACATGGGATCGATCCCGGCACCTCAGGCTCACCACGCCTTCCTTCCTCCAGGGTTGGCAATTGGTACCAGACTTGTCTGGTAGCATAGCAGCACTGTCTCGATACAACGATACGCCACCGGGAAGCATTGTAAGGGCCAGATATGCATTTAATCACCTCCATCGATGTTTAGTGAAGTGGAACGCATGGCGCACCCTTCACGGATTTATCAACGTCGCGAGCTTCATCCTTTCTATCCTTCATGAAGGGAAGGATGCTAACTAAAATTTGACAAATAATGACAGGATGTAACTCCTCAAAGGACTGCGGCGCGACAGCATGTCATGAATCATCTTCGAAACAACCAGAAACAAATTGGGAAGGTCACGGGTAAAACCACAAGAATGCCGAGATGTCCGAAAGCACACGGAGCTCGGCTTCGAACACTTAACAGGGTAATCGCGCCAGATCATTCTCTTTCACGGTTGATTGCTGATAGCATAGCTAGGATAAAAACTGGTAAAGCGAAAAGGAAAGCGAGGGCCTTGGTTGCTGAGGTGGATAGAACATAAGGTTTAGGAAAATGGTAACCGCGTATTCGAAGCCCATCTGGGCATATGAGTTTGAATCAAATCTCGACATTTGTGTTGCTGTATTTAACGTAATACCTTCCCATGAAAAGAAAAGAGTAAGTATTAAATAAAAATTTAAAAATGTTAGAATTAAATTCTGCACAAACGTGTAAACGGGCGGGAAGGGCAGCAGTAGTGATGCGGTTCATTATTAATAAGGTGTTTTAACAAAAGCGCCAGGGCTCAAAAACGCTCTCATTCCCTCACCGAGTAACTGATGTCAAACATGTCACGGCCGTTCTTATTTACAACACTCAACAATCCCAAGTATCGTAAGCTTGTCCAGTTTTGCGCTTAGGAACTCGCATATTGGCAATTACACTAATTTCATGTGGGACTTTTCAACAGAACAGCGGTGGTAGCTTATCAGCACCTTTTCCATATACTCACTGTCATTAGGCAGAGTGATTCTCCTAGAAAGTATACTGAAATGCAAGGCATCGTTGTTGCTTATGGCCATATCACATTGAAAGTTGTCCAGCTTGTACGGTTTTGCGCTTAGAGAACACGCATCTTGGCAGTTGGAGCAATTTCAAGTGGGACTTTTCAACAGGTCAATGGTGGTACCTGGTCAGCACCTTTTCTCATATACTCAATGTCATCAGGCAGAGTGATTCTCCTAGAAAGTATGCAGAAATGCAACGCATCTCGTTCTTCAGACAACAAGACCCTGACGGACGATGAAATAGTTAGCAAATTTCGCATATCTTTGATGGAGACTCTGAAAGTCTAACCGCTATTGCGTGAGAAAATTCAGTTCCAGCCTTACAGCATCGCAAAAAACCTGGTATGCGACAGGTTTGGGAACTAATAAAGTCGAAAACTGTTAGGTAGTGATAAGGGTAGAGTATGTGTGGTAATTTCTTGCCATCAAGATGGTGAGATAACGTAAAAACATCTTGAAGACGCTTCGCTTTATAGTGCATCAAATGAAAAGGAATTCGAAGGTCAACATCGAAAATTGAACAACGAATGGGCCCAAGTGGTATACGCAGCAGGCTTATAACCATCAACCATTTCGAATCGTAAGATCGAGGTGCCAACTTGTCCCGTCTTTTACTTAGTGAACAAAACCCATAAGTTAAGACCCGCTGATGATCTGGCGTCTACCGATCACTCCACCTTTAAAGTTAGACCCATCATCAGTTGTGTAGACGAGCCGATAGAATTGCTTGGTTTATAAATCTAATTCTCATCCAGTTGCTTAAGCACATACCAGTCTCACGAACACCCGAATGTTTCTAGACCGTCTGCGTAACGCGCGTCCCAAAAGAGCGTACGTTATTGGGTCGTTCGACGTTACCGCCCTTTACAGTAACGTGTCGAACGACTCCACAATGCAAGCCATCCGCGAGCTTCTTGAGCAACACGAAAGAATAATAAACATGTATGGCTTGTCGATTCAACAGCTCATGGTCCTCTTAAAGGTCTGCCTGAATCTTCAGATGGTCCGGGAAATATTACGCACAGATTAGATGATTGACAATAGGACAGCGACTGGAACCGAGCCTCGCCGTTGCCTTTATGGTTAATGTGAAAGCACCAGTAATCGATCTCAGGCACTTACTCTACTGTAGGTATACAGATGATTGTTTTGTCATCTACTCCATACAAGAGGAGATGGACAAATGCTTTGAGTTATTGAATGAACAGTCAGAGTAAATAAAATCCACCTGAGAGGTACCGTAGGAAAACTGGCTTCCACTTTTGAACATTCAAATTAACCTATTCGAAACCGGCTACATTAGAAAATGGTACCGAAAGCCAAATAGTAAAAACATAACGGTTCATCACCTCTCCGCTTAACTCTCACCCATCAAAATGGTGCTTATAAGAAATTGAACCGTCACCAGCGTGTGCACAGGTAAGGAAGAGAAGGAAGAACCCTTGAAATTGGCGCCACAAATAGCTATTTCGAATAGCAACAAAACTGTACCTTCTCGGCATAGGCATAAAAGAAAAAGCAGGTCCGAAACTATAATTCTAGAGAATACAGAGCTCCGTCCATCTTGCCCATTATTTTGAACGAAAGAAGTGCAGGTAGAAAACGATGCTTAAGAAGGGCGGGTCTAGGCAATTCGGTAAGAGTGATAGAAATACCATCGGACTCTCTAAAACATGAGCTAGTTCGTAATCACCTATATGATCGACAGTGTACAACGAAAAACTGCATAATTCACCTTAACGGTAGAGATGGCGATTGCATGAGTTCTGGTATGCTGTACATAATTTCTTCTAAAGTGTGTAGGGACGAATACGTTGGGGGAAACGGGTAGACCTCCCTGCGTCCGCTTAAAAGGACACCTAGCCGAGAAATCTAAATTAAAACCAGACACTCCCTAGGCGCGCATGGGACACAGAAACATAACGAAGTTTTTAAACAGCATACATTTACTTCAATAGAAAAACACAATACGATACAACGCTAGCAGACGTTTCGGCAGTAACGCCTTCTTCAGAGCCTGGAGGGGTATACTGATACACAATCCACTAGGCCAAACGCTTCAATGACACTTACAAAAAGACGAAAAACTCTATGGTTTTACAATTACATGATCAACAACTTCTCGAAAAAACCCACCGCTTTTTCGTGCCTTCCAATGAGGAAGTTTGGAACAGTTGATTATAGTCGCATGTGGTTGAAGGCTGCACCATCCCACATCAAAAATCACGATGCGAACATACGGGATCAGGTCGCGTATGAAAGCCGGGCATTCATCCCTGCTATTCATTGTAGGGTTTTTGGCATTTATCCAAAAAGCCTCAAGAAGTTTTCGCGCTGGTGGTTTGGACTCCTGTGCAAGGACATAGACTTTTACTTCAAAATCAAAATTCAAATTAAATTAACAGATAGCGGCTAAATGACAAAGTGGTATAGAAAGAAAACCAAGTAACAAGGACATCCTTGCCCATTTCTTGTATTCCCAGCCTTCACACACAAAAAGGGCGCTTGTAGAGAATATGTTTCGAACAGCCACCTCTGTGTGCAGTAAAAGGAAACTAAAGGAGGACTCGCACGACTTGGCTCGGCAGATAGCTATCGTCAATGGCTATGAAATAGTAACCCCATGAGATATGCCTAGATAGAGAGCAGCACCCCAAAACGAAAGATTTGGAACAAAGGAAACTCCGTTTATCATGCCCTTTATTAGTGACGAAGTAAGCTTACCGATAAAACGATGCTTAAGAAGAGCAAGTCAAGAGGAATCGGTAGCGATAGTTGAAATACGACCGGATACTTTACGGCCTCAGATAATTCGTAACCGCCTCTTTAACTGTCTATGTGAAACGTCGAATTGCGTAACTTGCCCTTATAGCATGGACTGCGATTGCATGAGTTCAGGTACGATACGCCTGATCTCTTGTAATACTTGCGGTGACGAATATATTGGCGAAATGGCAGACCTTTATGTATCAATGTAAAAGAACACCTAGATAGCCAAGAGAGAACGAGACAAAGTACACCATTAGGGATCCATACTTGATACTTGATACTTGGACGGCCCGTACTCACTCTTGTGCACGCCCCAGCATAATCACCATTTTTCGGAGATTAGCTGGCTAAGCCATTGTGGTTCCCTGGAATCCCGAGGACAGCCTGGATAAAGTCTCCCTCAGGACGTCACCACGCCAAGTAGCTAGGCTTCCTGGTTCGGAGTGCGGTGGTGCGCGAAGTAACACGCACTGCTGTTAAAAGGATGCGTTAACTAAACAGTGCGGTCCTCAAAGGACATCACCCTGAGCCGAAATTAGCCTAACATTAGGGATCCATAGGATACAAAAGCATAGTACAGATGATTTTCATATAAAAGTCTGTCGTTCGTATACGACTATCGTCGCACTCCATGGAGGTCCCTCGAATGATGGATCTCGAGCCGGTTGGACGCAAGGCTACGTGGCGCGTCCCCAGGAGGCGGATAGGAGATTAATCGCGGACCAAGACCGACCGTATGTTTCCCTGAGACGCAGCTGCATCCAGAGGATGAACTCCCTGCTTCTGTTGCACCGATTTGGCACATACATTCTCTATTTACGAGGCGTATTCATGCACACGTGTGTGGGTGCGTTTAAGCTTATGCGGATTGTAACCTAAGAGTCAATTCGGCCAAAAGCTTGTAATCAAGAGACAGAGAAGTATATGGGAGGCGGTTAGGAGTCGCCTTCAACGGGTAAGCTCCATATCCACTGTGGGAGAGATTGGCAAGATACCCGTGAGTATACCCAGACCCCACGTTCAGAGCCCAGCAAGCTACACGTAGGTATCGAAATACTAAACACAGGGCCACATTCCCCTGACTCCGAAAGAGTCCCCGATTCCGCAGCGTTGGGTAGGACGAGTGCGGACAGGCCGCTAAATTTTCAGGGCCAATGGAATCTACTTGGATCGCAAAGTATTAAGGTGACGATCTGTACCTACAATGCACGTACACTTGCATCCGTGTCCTTGATAGAAGACTTGATCATGCATGCGAGAAGGATGAGCAATGACTTCATCGGACTGGCAGAGACGAGACGACGCCATCCACTCAACACCATCAATGACAACGGGCAAGAACTGCTCCTCGGAACGTGGCACAGTAGAGGGGTCGGCGGCATCGGCGTTCTCGTCAACACGAGCTTGCCCATTAATATCGATTCATTCGAACGGCCTACAACCCGAATCGGACGTTTACGATTAAAAAGATGTGGATCAATACCGGCTTTGACAATCTTCGTCGTTTACACGCCGACATCAAAATAGGATGAAGAAGAATTCGAAGCGTTCTGTATGGACTTCGAGAAGTCCTACAGAGAAGATCATACGTTCTTCAAGGTCATCATTTGAGATTTTAACGCCAAGACGCAAAGATTGGACCAATAAGAACGTCTGAACAATGTCACATTTGAACCCATGGATTAGAATGGAACGAACAGGGTGAGCAGCTGCCTGCGTTTATCATGACAACCAAAACCATCCATGATAACTCGCAATTCCAGAAGCCCCACCCCCAACGCAGGACGTGGGAGTCTCCCATTGGAGAGTACCATAACAAAATAGACTATATCACAGTAAACCGAAAGAGTTGCCCAACCGATGTCGCTGTTGTAACAAAATTCTACACGGAACAAGACCACCGGCTCCTTTGTGCAAGATTCCATTTCTCGCAGAAATGAGAAAACAAATGTGTCGTTTTCTTGTCCAGCAATCGCGAGGTTTTTGAACAGCATACATTTACTTCCTTAGAGAAACACAATACAATACAACGCTAGCTGACGTTTCGGCAGTATCGCCTTCTTCAGAGCCTGGAAGGGTATACTGATATACAATCTACTAGGCCAAACGCTTCAATAACACTTACAAAAAGACGAAAGACTCTTTGGTAATTACACGATCAACAACTTCTCAAAAAACCCACCGCTTTTTCGTGACTTCCAATGAGGAAGTTTAGAACGGCTGATTATAGTCGAATATGGTTGATGACTGCACCATCACATATCAGAAATTGATGCGAACATACGGGGTCAGGTCGCGTATGACCTCCGGGAATTCGTCCCTGCTATTCATTGTAGGGTTTTTGGCATTCATCCAAAAAGCCTCAAGAAGTTTTCGCGCTGGTGTTTTGGACTCCTGTGCAAGGATATTGATTTTTACTTCGAAATCGTCTCCGCTATGCTTTTGTATCCTATGCGTGCCTAGTGGGGTGCTTCGTCTTAGTTTTCGTTTGCTATCTAGGTGTTCTTTTATACGGATACACAAAGGTCTGCCCGTTCCGCCAATATATTCATCTCCGCAATTTTTACAAGAGATCAGTTATATCGTACCTGAACTCATGCAATCCCCGTCCCTGCCGTAAGGGCAAATTACGCAATTTATTGTTTCACACAGACGGTCATACAGGCGGTTGCGAACTAATTGGTGACGTAGAGTAGCCGGTGGTATTTCAACTATCGCTACCGATTCCTCTAGACCTGCCCTTTTTAAGCATCGTTTTATAGCTGCGCTTACTTCATCGCTTATAAAAGGCAACATAAACGGNGAAATCGTCTCCGCTATGCTTTTGTATCCTATGCGTGCCTAGTGGGGTGCTTCGTCTTAGTTTTCGTTTGCTATCTAGGTGTTCTTTTATACGGATACACAAAGGTCTGCCCGTTCCGCCAATATATTCATCTCCGCAATTTTTACAAGAGATCAGTTATATCGTACCTGAACTCATGCAATCACCGTCCCTGCCGTAAGGGCAAATTACGCAATTTATTGTTTCACACAGACGGTCATACAGGCGGTTGCGAACTAATTGGTGACGTAGAGTAGCCGGTGGTATTTCAACTATCGCTACCGATTCCTCTAGACCTGCCCTTTTTAAGCATCGTTTTATAGCTGCGCTTACTTCATCGCTTATAAAAGGCAACATAAACGGGACTTTCCTTTTGGCCAAGTGTTTCGTGTGGGCGCGTCGTTCTCCTTGTAAACTTATGTTGTGGGCTTACCATTTCGCAGCCATTGGAGATGGCTATTTGCCGAGCCAAGTCGCGCGATTCTTCCTTCAGGTCCCTGGTAGTGCACACAGAGGTGGCTGTTCGAAACATGTTTCTCACAATCGCCCTCTTTGTGCGTGAAGGGTGGGAAGAAAGGAAATGAACAAGAATGTTCTTGTTACTTGGTTTTTTGTATCACTTTTTCATGTAACCGCTGCTTGATGAGTTGATTTGAACGTTAAGAATTGGGAGCCAATCGTCTTTCGATTTCTCCCGGGTGAACTTGGTGTACTCGGACTGATCGTTCAATAATTCAAAGCATTTGTCCATCTCCTCCTGCGTAGAGAAGACGACAAAACAATCATCTACATATCTGCAGTAGAGTAGTGGCCGGAGATCGAGAACAGGGGCTTCTATCTTAGACATAAACACAATGGCAAGGCTTGGTGCCAATCGCTGTCCCATTGCCAACCCCCTTATTTGCGCGAAATATTTCCCAGACCATCTGAAAATCGAGCAGTTTAGGCACTCCTTTAAGAGAGCCATTAGCTGCTGGATGGACAAGCCATGCATATTTATTCTTTCTTCATGTTCAACAAAAAGTTCGAAGAGGGCTTGCATGGCGGAGTCATTCGACACGTTGGTGTACAGTGCGGTAACGTCGAAAGACTCCATCACGTACGCGTTATTAGGAGACGCGTTACGTGGACGTTCTAGGAACATTTGGGTGTTTATGAGGTGAGCTAGAATGTGGTTAAGCAACTGGTTAAGTATCAGGCTTAAAAACCAGGTTATTCTATCCGTTGGCCCGTCTACACAGCTGATGATCGGTCTAACCTTAAATGATGACGGATTGGTTGACGCATGATCATCAGGTGATACCAACTTATGTGTTTTAATAAGTAGGTACGGGACATGTTGGTCTATCGATTTTAAAGTGCGAAATAACCGATGATTTTAAACTCGCAGCCTTTGCCAAGCTGACCCATTGATTGTTTAGCTTTCGATATTGACTTTTATATTCCTTTTCAGAGGATGGGCGATAGAGAGTAGCATCACTAAGATGTTCCTCTGTTATCTCAACATCCAGCTGACGAGGAATAACTACGAACTCTCTTCCCTTATCACTAACAGACAACCTTATTGTTTTCGAGTTTATTAATTCTCTAATTTCCCGCATGCCACATTTTTGTGCGGCTGTAAGGTTAGAGATAAACTTTCTATCGCAGTAGTGATCAAGGGTCTTGAGAACGCCCTCCGAAAACACGCGGATAGACTTATTATTGAGAGTTACGTAGAGTTATTGAGAAAATAAATTCGAAAAACGAAGTCCCAAAACCACTACAAACTGGAACTTATTCAACTCATTAGTCGGCTGTTGGGAAGATACCACTGTCGATAACATCGACGAGGAATACGATCGGCTCATTCAACATCTTCACGTTAACACTATAAAAGCTGAGAGTTCGAAACACACCAAAAGGCGCCTGTCTCCAGAAACACTCGAGCTAATACGCCAGCGTGGAATCGCACGAGGTGTAGGTAACCGCGAACTAACAACCGAACTTGCAAAACAATGCAGACAGGCGATAAGAGGTCTTGAAGAGAGAAAAGCAGCACTAATGGTCAAAGCTGAAGATGCTGGGAAAAGCATTCGTAAAGCCCACCGAAGCTTCGCCAATTACAAGACCACGGTGATCACACTCCGACGCCCAGACGGGCAGTTACAACGTCCAGAAAGCCAATGGAGAAAAAACCAAACCATTCACGAATACTACTCATATCTCTTCGATATCCACGTCCACCTTCCGTCATATGAAATAAAGGAGGATGGATATGTTGCACCACCGGTTCTCATTTCCGAAACCCGACGTGCCATTTTGTCGGTGAAAAATCGAACAGCACCAGCTCCTGACATGATAAGATGTGAACACTGGAAGAAACTTCCTCCATTCCTCGTAAGCATACGGACCCAGCCGTTCACACGTTACCCCTCTAAATGCAAGGTCCCTCAGTGGACTCAGTGGAAGACCAGCATGACCGTGTTATTGTTCAAGAAGGGTGGGTTACACGATATCGGCAACTATCGCCCAATCTACTTACTGTCTGTCGTGCGCAAACTTTTCACTCGAGTCATCCTAAACAGGATTGACAGAACACTGGACGAAGGGCAGCCATGTGAGCAAGCAGTGTTTCGAAAAGGATTTAGTACGACGGACCATATTCACACGATAACAAGACTCATTGAAGTATCGCCAAAGTACAAAAGACCGCTTTGCCTCACTTTCATTCATTTAAAGAAGCCTTTGGCTCAACTGAGATAAAAGCAGTCATGGAAGCCCTAGATAGTCAAGGAGTCTCTACTCGATATGTAATGATTCTCCGCGAGCTGTATGAAAATTTCACAAACAACAAAAATCAGACTTCGGCTAAAATGCACAAAAACAATATTCATGAGGAAGGGATTGGTTTCGTACGCCCCATTCACGCCCAAAGGAACGAATATCTCTGAATGCTCCAGTCATATCTATCTAGGTCGGGAAGTCAATATGATGAACGACCCAACTCCAGAGCTTAGCAGAAGGAAACGAGGGACTCGGAGAGCTTTCAAGAGCGTCGAGAACTTAGTGAGGAGAACAAATAACACCCGACTACACGCCCACCTTCTCGACTCAACGATGCTTTCCGCATCTACGCATGCGTCAGAAACCTGGTCGCTTCGTAAGCAGGACGAAAATTCACCCCGCGTTATTGAACGCGCAGTCGAGGACGATGCTAGAAGTGTCCGGTGTCATGCAAATGGAAGGGACCCGAAGCTCCGACCTGCGTCAACGATGAAAGATCAAAGATGCCGTTCTGTACGTCAAATGGTCGAAGATAACGTGGGAGGGACACGTAATGCGTATGAATGACAACCGATGAACAAAAGCCGTTAGTGGACGGATTCCTCGGGATGTTAAACGCACTGCAGGAAGGCCACCGATCCGATGGTCAGGGTTCTTCATGAAAAGACTAAAAAAAAAGATATGATGCTTAACGAGTGCCTAAAGCGAGCAGGACCCACAGGGTTACTCTTGCACGTGAGAGTTAAAAGTGGAAGATTTACTGGCGCCCACTCCAGTCACTTGACGATCAACGGGATTATACAGTTGGTAAAGGTGATCCTGCTAAAATCCGAACAACGAATAGCAGGGAGGAATGCCGAGAGATCACACGTGGTCTCCTCCCGTACCTTCGCATCGATTTTTGATGTGAGATGGTGCAGCCATCAACCGCGTGCCACTCTAATCACGTTCTTCCTCAGTGGACGAAACGTAAGTGGCGGGTTTTCCGAGAGCTGTTGATCATATGATTGCTACATAGATTCCCATCTTTCTGTGTGTTATTGAAGCGATTGTCGTAGTAAATTGCTCACTAATGTACCCTTTCATGCTCTGAAGAAGGGACTATACTGCCGAAACGTCAGCTACTGTTGTCTTGTGGTTTTTGTAGAGAAGTAAACGTATGCTGTATAGCAATCTGCGTTTTCAACAGAGGAATTCTTTCTGGCTACACGGCAGAGGGCGTGTCCTGGCGGCACCATAACTGTATCGCCTCATTCCCCAATGGTATAAACAAAGGCGACCCCTGTGGTATAACCGGTATGGCCTAGCTCATCTTCGTTCCTTTTTCAGTAATGCCTAGTTCATCTCAGTGCCTCTTTTAACATGGCATGTTACGTTCGCCCCACCTTCCCATTTATGCCCATAATTTGATTGTCACCTTCTCCGCATGTATATACCATATCAGTGTTCTCATGAATAACCTCTAAGTGAATTCCCGACAAGTATTCGCTCACTCATACTCTAATCAATCCACATCTAATCCTTTCCCGCTTGCGTAATTAATTTAATTGTAGTGATTCTTCACTCAAGTAAATGTTGAAACATCCTCTCTGCAAACATAAGCAATACCTGTACGATAACAGTCCTCAATTCACCAATCTATTGGCCTTGATACATCAATATATCGTACAAGCTCCCACGTCAAGTTAGTGTCAAGCGACCTACTAGTTGTACGCAACATTGAATAAGTCCTTCTAACTTTACACAATGCTTGAACCACTTATATAAATCATTACAATATTGTTAGTGCAATTTTGTACTCTTTCGTTCCTCCATACAATGCTTTGTTGTGTACCTTGTTGTTACACATCGTCTTAGTTAAATAGTAATTGTGTCAGACCTCCTTACGCCACCCACACCGTCTTCTCGACTCAGTAAACTAGTTCCCTATTACATAATAATCTATTCGCTTATTTAAATAGCCATTATACTATGTCATCTATTCGCCCATGAAATCACTTCACATACCCACTGAACAAGTATCATTTCGCAACAGCAACTATAAATAGCCTTATATAGCTGTCGTATATTAATCCCCAAACATTGCTCCCGTTCTATTAATGAGGATATCACGCAAAATAAAGGCTTAATTACCCAAGTTTGAAGTTCAAAGTGGGGCACAGGGCTAAAAGTCCTGCGTGGCGAACTACGGAAGTCAAGCAGTCTACCCGCAGCTGGCGGATTGGGGACAGATCCGATCACCTGGTATTCTATATTACACTGGCCAATTGATAGAGTTCTCAGCTTTTCCAGTTTTGTGCTTAGAGGACTAGCAACTTGGCAGTAAGGGTAATTTGAAGTGGTTTTTTCAGCAGAATAACGACGATATCTGACCACTACTCTTCCTCATATACTCACTGCCATTAGAGCGTTTCTCTCAGAATGTATACAGAAATGCACTATATCGTGTCCTTTCTTCATTAATAACTCCTTAGTGTGAAATGCCTTGCCGAAAATTGTGATATCGTTGATTGATTATAAAGAAATACTGTTTTAAAAATACGGTGTTCAAGTACTCTTATGTTCAGATCGTTAACATCAAATTCTATGAAATGCGGCAAATTAACTGAGCAATTTCTTTGAAAGGAACACTCAGTACTAATAAAAGGCATAAACACCTGAATGACACCGCTCCCTTTTATACATAATATACATAGAATTATATCAAATGGTTAGTTGTGTTGGTCGGCATAACCTTGAGGCAGTATTAGCTAAGGCGAGATCACTTTAGAGGTGTACGTTTGTATCGCACATATTCCTGAAAAACACTGTATATTCAGATTTTTCACAACGATGAAAAACTCGTTGTTGTCAACTATCTTTGTGAAATCAATTTAATAGTGCCATCTGGATAAGCTATTATATCGTTCGGAAATTGACACATGATATCACAGCGTTTATTCGAATTGAGGAAAAATTGTATTGGTTGGAATAAGAGCCATCAATATACTTCGGTTTGATAAAACTTCAGCTCTGGAGGTGATGAAATGGTCGGTTTTGCTTTCTCAAGCATCTAAAATACGGGAAGTTGAGACTCCTCAAGTGATATTCTATTGGAGAAAGCTGTGGCAAATATAGCGAGGTTGGTGATTTTACCATGTTTGTCTGTGCTTTATCATGGAGGACTACTCCCTCTCTACTGACCAATGATGAATGTAAACTTTCAAGTTTGTGGTGGATCGACCTTAGTCAATTTGCCGTAGTGCTTCACCACCGCAACCACTTCACCCGGACTAAGGAAAACGTTACGCGTCAAACCAACGGCAGAACAAACTGTTGACACAACCTTCTTTCCACGTAATTTCACCTGTGATAAATGTAGAGCCTCACCGTGGCCCAACCGCTGCGCCACTCGTCGCCGCTTATCATGGTGGATAAATTTCTTACCGCAAGTTACAACACGAAAGACGAATTTTTTGATCTTCCTCCAACTTGTGAAGCACCCACTTGTTGAGCTTCTTGAACTTTCCAGTTTTCTTTAGATGCTACGAAATACTTCCCAGGATTTTCTATTAACCTCGGCATTGGAATATGAATGTGTCGTTTTCTTGTTCAGCAATCACGAGGTTTTTAAACAGCATACATTTACTTCCATAGAAGAACACAATACAATACAACACTAGTTGACGTTTCGGCAGTATCGCCTTCTTCAGAGCCGCTTTTTCGTGACTTCCAATGAGGAAGTTTAGAACAGCTGATTATAGTCGCATAATGGTTGACGACGCTACGAAATAGATAAAATGCTCATGTGGAGTCCTGCATGTTCTTGCTTGCTGTACGTTCCTCGCTTAGTTTCAATATCGAGTCCTCCACGACGATATTTTCCAAGAGAACGTTTTAGTGAGAGTTCGTTAACATTTCTCTTATCCAATACTTCGCTAATGTTAAGAGCTGTTTGCATCGTATATGTCCAAGTCCCAACCCGCAAAATTAAATTGATCGAAATCTCTGTTTTAATATCTCAATTTATAACTAGCAATATTTGACAAAAATACAAAATGTACTAATAACTTAATTATACGGAACGAAAAGATATGAAATAATCCCTGTGCTGATGTATAACAGTATAGGATTCGGAAAAAAAAAACATTACTAACATTACTAATACTTATATGACAACAACAAAATTACAGATCATACATTAATTTCCGAATAACCTAACACTTGTTCCAAATCTTGGACACCTGTCACTTGGAATAAGCACTGGTCAGGGAAAACAATCTGTTTGTGTGCAGAGAGTATAGGACGACCTCTTTGAGTTCAATTTATATGGCCGAGGAGGACATCGTATGTTTTCTAGAACAAGACGAAATAAGAGATGGAATTGCTTGAATAGCTTTTAACCTCAACTAGAATTACTAGGCCAACGTAAACGAAATGGGAGATTTTCGCACTATGGACTTGAAAATTTCCTAATGAAAATTTAATTTTTCATCTCTGCTGCATAAAGTTAAAAAAGCTTTCGGCCTTAATCAACAAATGAGCGATGCGTCAGGCATTCGACTTCAAAAAACATCGTCGGATGTAATTAAATGCATATTTGGCTTTTACAATGACTCATGGTGGCCTACCGATGTATCGAGCCAGTGCTTCCATCCTCCCAGACAAGTCTGGTATCAATTTCCTGACCCCGAAAGGATGGAAGTCTTGGTGCGCCTGGGACGCAGGAATTTATCCCATGTATATTATACAGCACCGACGACGACTGCGCCATATGCGTCCATATCGCTGCTGCATACTACCTGGTATTACAGCGGAGATATTTATCCCTCCCCATTACAGTATCTCCCAAGCTCAGGAGTTGAGTAACCCGGCGTTTCCATAAAGAAGCTCACTTAAGAGCAAGCCAATACCAGGATCCACTATCGTCCTGGTGCCAAACTAGGATCTAGTGGCAAATCTCCTTTTGTTCCACAAGGGCAGCGGCTGCTCATGGTGGTGACGACCTGCGGTAGACTTTGGCTAGGCTGACCCCGGGAGTCTAGGGAAACACAAAGGCTAAACCAGCAAAACTCCGAAAAATGGAGGATGTGCTGGGACCTGCAAAACCAGTGAGGAGAGGCCGACCAAGCATCCAAGTAAGTATCGATGCTATCAGCGATTACCTGTCAACAGAAATGATCCAAGGTGCCAAAATCGGCACCGAAACCAATTAAGATGAAACTGCAGTCAAAATCACAATGTTATAACTTCTATCCTCTGCCTTTTCTTTCTCTAGTTTTGTTCGTATCTCAGCACCAACGTTGTTGTATTATACATTGTACGCCGCCATGAAAAAAGAGTAAGCAACAAATAAAAGTTAAAAGTTCATTTATAATGCAGTCAATTTTTTATCTGCTACCTATTCTTTTTCATGGCCGGATATAATGTGAATAATAACCACAACGATGCTAATATGTTCGCAAAATTCTGGAACGCAGACGGTTGCGGTGGGGATCGAACACGCTACTACCCTTTCCAAGGGCTAACGCGTTCACTTCCATACCATAATACATATAAAACATGATAGCATTTATAAAACACGGCTGAGAGAAAGGCGAAACGAACGATGCGCGTGGTGTGGTGGTGAACGCGTTGGTCCCCAGAAAGAGTAACAGCGTGTTCGATCCCACCGCAGGCACCTGCAGTTCGGAGTTCTGCAAATACCTCAACATCATTGTGGTTATAATTCACTTTGGCTACAATTTTTTTCCTAAGATCCATCCTCAGCAGATATTGTGAGAATCTCAGCATTTCTTTCATTTCGTTGTCTTACTCTGTATTCCACTGGAGTGTTCAGATTTCCGCATGGGTTCGTGTAAAACTTCAGATTTTCGTCCTCTTCATGAACGCCGCTGAATCCTACTCTGATCCTATCTAGAATCCTAGAATCCAGTAGAAGCCCTTGTATGGCATTTTCGAGTTTTCATCACAGGCAATCATCGGTCTTTCTAGATCATCCGGACAAGTCTTGTTCTACTTTTTCACCCTCAGAATGGAGAGCGATTGGTTGGCGTCGTCGAGGCAACGAATATGTATACACTAACGGTCCACTTCTATTCATTATGCTTCGCATTCCTCTTGTGGTACTTCTTCATCAACAATTTTTGGTTGGTTGAATCGACGATATTCAGCACAATAGCCTGACCAAGATAGTGCCTCTGAACACTTCGTGAGGCCAAACTTGTTTTTTCAAAAAGTTGCAGTGATTCTGTCGTAATTCATGTTTGTATTCGTTCCGTACTTTCTAAACCCTGGCAATGGAGAACTACTACCATGAAGTCGATGAGATTCATCAAAAACTGAGCTGTGTGTATTCAGCAACAGTACTCCATCAACATAAAAACGCAACCCCATAACAATGAGTACGTATTACATAATAATAATAATGCAAAACCGAAGAGAACAAAAACAACAAAACGGCCTAATTCAGGGTAATCAGCCAATATCACTTTTCAAAACACCTAAAGCACCCAAACAATTACTTGCCTAGAAAGTATTCAAAAACCTTGATAGCAAGTTCCATGAGATATTCGTCGCCTTCAGATCTTAAACATTCTACCATAATTTTCATGTTTTCGGAACAAAAATTGGCAGATCCTAATAGTTTTTAATAAAAAATATGCGCGCAGAGCAGTGGTCGGAGGCGTCCTGCAATACACATGATTGGTACCCGACTTGTCTAGGAGGAAAGCAACACTGGTTCGGTACATCGGGAGGCCACCGCAAGTCATTTTAAAGGCCAGATATGCGTTCAATCATCTCCAACGATGCTTAATGAAATTGAATGCATGGCGCACCCCTCAGGAATTGATGAACGCCGAGAGCTTTATCCTTTATTTTAATAGTTCTCACTCTGCATTACAAAACTGCGTGCTATACAAATCATAGCATTTCAAAGTTTCTGCCAATAACACTACATCTTCCTAATAAAATGGAACGTTTAGCAATTTCACATTGCGTATGTTGCTTCCTTGATAATAAAGATAACGAAACACAACAAATATGTCTCGGCACTGACGTGGAGAGGCACAACGAGATGGATTCAGAAAAAAAATGATTTCACTGTATTTTTGTTTACACAAACGGATTCTATCTACGAGTGAGATATACAAAAACCAATAAATGTCAATCATGGAGTCTACCTCAGAAATATGCCGATTTACAATTAAAACTAGTTACAATGTTAAACTTTTTAATTACTGCCTAGTACAATTTTTATGGCAGGGTATTATGCGAAATCAACCACAACGATGTAGAGATTTCTGCAAAACTCTGGACGGCAGGTGTCTGAGTTGGAGATCGAACACGCTATTACGCTTTCCGGGGGTAACGCGTTCACCACCACATCATGCGCATCCCTCGTTTCGCCTTTCTTTCGTCTAGTTTTTTATTGACCAATGTCATTAGCAATCACCCCTCAATCGCCCATCCATCGTCATTGTGATTTAAAACTAGTCAGCTGTGGAAAGAAAAAAAATGGCGCGTAAAAGGAACTTACATCGTACGAGATCATTATCTTACTTGATTGAAAACGTGTCACTTGCAATGAGAGTCGAAACCCCTCATCAATACGACCTCGATACCCTCCCTTTTCTATCAAGTTATTTATCGTTTCAAGATGGTCCCAACCTAAAAGGAGAAGTAATTTTTTGTTGTTTTAAATCAATATCCTACACAAGTACCCTGCTCATATGCGACTTCCGGTAAGTAAACGGCGTCTCTACGAATACTACCGTCCATGAAGTGAATACGTATCCCATGCATACCGATAGTCCAGTCCATATAATCATGAGCAGATTCAAATTTAATTAATAAAGACACCTAAAAAAGATTTCCACTGGACAACATGAACACTTGGGTAATGAGCTTGTTCTTGAAACAAGTAATAAATGCAATATTTACGTGCACAAACCATATTGCTACTAGTGTCGCAGCGAACACAAGTATGGCTATATGTATATACTGTACGCTTGGTGTGAGACAATATAAAATCTAACGAAAACTATAACTCGCGTGGCACTCACACTGCAGTGAAGATGAGGGATTTCTTCTTTTCGTACAGGATCGAAACGTGAATCATGAAACGCACTTGTAATAGCATAATCTCGAAGACCCGTATGAAGGCTGCAATTGGACATCATTGATAACCAGAAGTAAAATTTAAATTGATCACCACACAACGGCGAATATAAAGTGGTGAATTAGAAACCTAAAAAAATTAATTAATCTAAGCATAAAGTTATCCAAAGAAACGGATAAATGGTAATTTTCAATAAAGTAACAGTCGTCAGTTGAGCACGCGAACATCAGACACAACAGTAACCCTGTCATAAAATGTGCAACATCTAAGAAGTTGCACAGCATGAACTTCTTTGTTGTTAATCGAGTTCCAATTACACGCGAAATTTGCAAGGAGGACTGCTTATGACACTAAACACAACATCATTCTTAGGAGCGAATGAAAAATCCTGTAGTGAATTTGTTGGATTTATGTGAATAAGAACATGGTTTAAACTTACTGAAGTTGTGAAAATGTTCCTATACAACCTCTCAAACGTCGATGGCTTCCTTTTTTCCAAGTCACAAAAAGAGGACTGAAATAGGCATATTTCATAGTTAGCCCGAATTATTATTCAGCATTTCTAGAACTACCGCCATAAATAAACAGAGGTTAAATTGACTCCATTACTCCTCTACTCCTGTGCTACTTCAGAAAAAGTAGGGAGAGTTCCAAACTTTACATCTATTTATCGGCATGAAGACGCACACATAATGAAATCCATAGATAAACATCCACATTTACTATATGTCTTCCACTGAGTCACACAAAATAATCCGATATTTTAACGTAAGTCAATGCTAGCAGTCAGCAGCCACTCCTACGGAAATGAACTTTAACCATATGCAAGCCTTCTGTTAAAATGTTATGGAAAAAGTGTAAATGAACATTTAATAAACAGAACAGTTGAAAATACAGCGATAGGAGATGGGAGTTACTGAACGAATACTAGTTGTTGGGATTCTATTAAAGGACAGATACATATTGATAAAAAACCAAACTTATCACAGCGATATCCTGGCGCATTATCTGCGATTGTGGCAATCTTTTATTGTAGCTAAGACGCTTTTGTCTCCTTCAGACTCACAATAATTCGAGTCGAGTGCCGACAGCAGTTACTTCTTTGATGTAAGCCTTCGAAGTCGCATTGAGTTGAATCCAGTGGAGTGGAGCACCGTACGAATGAAATAAGCTTACTATCAGTGTCCTTTTATACAAAGCGATTCTCGACTGATTACTCATTAATGATAACTTGTTTCTACGAAAACAACCAATTCTACAACAATCGAGATTTCATTAGTTGGCATATACCGCAGCAAAACCTTTCAAGCGACATTAGATGGATATACGTCGGAGTCATGAATGTGTTCCTTTTTCAAGGCTGCAGTTTACCCGTTAATAAATGATGACTAAATGATGAAAAAATCTCTGTGGAGCGAAACAATCCAGTAAAAAGCGCACACGTTGAAATGAATATCTACGGTCCGTAGAGACCGTCAGCCTCATCAGTATTAAAATCAATGCGCGTAGTCGTCAAGGAGTTAAACTCCTATTCATCTCCGTCGCATAATCGAGCAGCAGCTAGTGGGTCAGCGAAATGGGAAACGAAAAGCATCACACTCTCGGTATAATGTCCTTTCTCTACGATGTTTGCTTAGGTAGCTAAAAGTAAGCAGTCGGATTCTATGTTTATTCTCAACCGCTCTTTCGAACTGGAAATGTCCAACTCATTTCCAGCTTTGCTGAGCCAGTTGAAGAATAACCCCTAACTGTATATCGCATCCAACATCCAGTAACGTCGTTCAGCCATAACGAGACAGCAATACAGCGGTTAGAAATGGTCTTTATTTGCTCCAAATCATAACAATTGTCATTTTTTAAAATTTCTCATTTAGCTTAGAGTACGGTAAATGCGACAGAAAAAAGGGCAGTGCCATGGGCTGTCAAACAAACGGGTCACTTATAAAGATAGAAGCCAGCTGAAGTACGGCTTAGGATTCCCTTATTTCTAACATCTATTCCTTTCCAGGAACTTTACGATTCAATTTCGAATCTTATGAAGCACATTTTTCTGCTTAACATGACACTAGCTTTGTCTCCCATGGAACAGTGCTTCACCTCCTTAATTGAAACTGTGCTTTTCTGGCTCTTCGACTGAAATATGTTAAAAGCTTCAAGGTATGTCAAAGCAAAACAAAAATTGATTTTTCACAAAACCCTCACCTTTTAAAACTTACACGATGACGTGACACACAATGGCTTGTATGACCTCTATAGAAATCATTTTGTTCTCGGTGGTTTATTTTTGCGCAAAGAACTGTTTTTCTTATCTTCTTGTAATCAATCGACTGCTTATTCAAAATAGATGTTGTGGCGAGCGTCGGCCAGGGAAGGTTCCATTCCGCGTTAGGAAATATACAAAAAACCTTTTCTCGAATGAATTCATTCATTGGTAAATTGACTGGCGATTGACCGTTATTTCACTTCTAACCGCTACTATGGTTCATGGCTTTATCGTAAGGAAACACAAGGTACAAAAAATGCAGGAACAGATTCAAAATGAGTTCGAAAGCACTTCCAAATGTTCACAACAATGTGTTTATAAGGATTACAGCATTTATACCCAAAAATAGATGGAATAATGTCTGTGATTCCAACCTATCAAGTTTTTTGGGTATGAAATAAAGAAAGATAAAGCTCTCTGTGTTGATGAATCCCTGAGGGATGCGCCGTGCATTCGACTACATTAAGCATCGCTGAAGATGACTGATTGCATATCTGGCCTTTACAATGACTCGCAGTGGACTATCGATGTATCGAATCAATGTTGCTATCCTCTCAGACAGGTATGGTAACTATTTGCCAACTCAGGAGGCATGGAGAGCTTGGTGAGACTGGGGCGCGTGGATCCATCCCATGTGTATGGCAGATTGCCGCCGACTCCTTCGCTACAGGCGCCCATCGAAATAATACTGCCTATTTTCGAAAAACCAACAGGTCCGCAGAGTGAAATTATGCGTCGTCGAGTACGTGTTAGCATAATATTAAAGCATTTGTTGCTGTTATAAAGTAGCACTCATAAATTTGTACTTTGGAGCAAATCATTTTTGAAGTACTCATCGATGTGCAGTTTGGCTCGAAACGCTGTTGTTGGACCTACACCGAAGGAGAAAACACAGCCAAACAAAAACGAAGTTTAATAGCAAACTTTTTCAAACTGTTATGGAAGCATCAATAAATTGAATACTCACTAATGAAGTTAAAGAGAGAGTAATAAAGATGAACACAACTGGTAAAACCCACAATTTGTCATTAGGTATTGAGGCCGGCACAGGTGGATCAGAATGATTGTTGACGGCAGCGGCTATCACATCGAAACAGAAGACTGCCATATCTACCGAAGCGGTGCCACCCGTCATGACAACATGAAAATGAACATACTTCAATCGTTTCGTAACCAGCACACAGTTTTAAATATCTCCGAGAAAGCAAAACCAGAATGAGCCAAAAAATGAAGATGTGGTTTGCTTTTTATGAATGCAAGAAGTAATGAGACTCTGCAGAACGATAGTCTCCAGGTCAATTCTTCATAGACAAGAACATTATTCAGAAATGCTTTACTTCATCAGTTTTCAAATAACTGCCTACGTCGAGGCACAAAAAAAACGTAATGGACTATTGGAGAAACCTAGAAATGGGCGAAAAAGAAAAATATAAAAATAGAACAAAGTAAAAGAGACGAGAATTTGTGCAGCATCTAAATAACAAAAAAGCGTACTAGGAACAGTAGTTCTAACTTGATTGAGAACTTGAGTGCACTCTACATAACCTTCATTCTTCACGATGTTTACAGTTTTTAAAAACGCACAACCCCCCATCAACGTGATCAATTGTGTTCACTTACACAACATCAAAAAACATCGCTAGTTCTTGATAAAAGTAGATAGTAGCCCTTGGCTCAGAAGGCCTACCATCGCTTCGACGTTGGCACATACCCGCAACAGCTGCCTGGATCAGTAAGAGCACTTATTTGAACGATTGACCACCACATGCTGCAGTATAAGAGAAATGTATCGAACCATCATACGATGCTATGAATAGAGTCGAAAGCATAACACCTCGCCAAGGGATTGATCAACGCCGAAGACCACATTTACAATAAATATATCATATTTACAATATGCCACAACTCCACATTTCGAGTTTTTACTATTCACAAAGAATTTTGAACTTGTCGAGGCCAGTGGAGCACCGCCCGAATGAAATAACCTCACTCCGCAGTTATTCCTTTACATATGACCGTTGTTGATGCTGACTATCCGTTGAAATCGTTTATTTCCCTCCGCATAATTCATTCCTATGTAGTCGGCACTATTATCAGCTATCAGAGAGCATAACAGTGTATCAAAAACCGACTTCCTTTTAACCTTGGCATGACTAATCAGCTTGCGTTCTTTTTCATTGATAAGCTATCATGAACTTGATAGGAAACTTTATTCCGCTCCTTCGGCGCCTCAACTTTCTTCAGAGCTGGATTCATTAGAGTAGATTGCCCACAGTTGTTTCTCCTTCGGATGTGGGTCCTCGTGACCGCATATAGTCGAATCCAGTAGCCTCACTTCATTCGGACAGTGCTCATCTGAGTTCGACTCGATGCGAGCACGAAGATTCATACCCAAAAAACTGGGCAATCGACTCGAATCAACTTGGCCCTAAAGAAAGTTAAGGCGCCGAAACAGCCTAATAAAGTTCTTTATCAACATCGTGTTAGCTTATCAAAGAAAAGTGCACCTCAGAATGACTGTTCCAATCATGAACTAAAAAGCTGGTCGGAAATTCCTGGTTTACTTTCTAGCATGTTCCATACACGTTTTCTTGGGGAAATTACGGTATTTGGAGTCCATTTTTCACGTTAACTTAACGTTAAAACATTCTTCTCTCTCTAATATTTTCATCTTTAACACTAAGGTCTCCCATAAAATTCCTCTAATAATTTTCTCGACTACCATCCACGGATCTCTCCACACAGTTTCATCGTAATATAGGTATTCACCCGGAGATCTATGTCTCTCCTGCGTCGGATTGCCAAGTATGTCACATGTATTTGTGATAGTTACTATCTCTGTTCACCTGAAGGAATGCACTTGAGTAAATGCGAGCTTCTTTGCTAACATTAATGCACTCACTTAACAAATAAGTGGCTTGCAAGGTTATCGGTAACGGTTGATGATATTTCTAACAAAAAAAAACAAATTGGAACGTTTATTCTCGGAGGGCTTGACAGTAAACGATAACCCTGATGGCGCAGTCCATCAAACAATTCGTGATTACTTTCACACTAAAGCAAGTAAAAATAGAAAATTCCACAAAAAAAGTTTTGCAGTTCCCTTTCCTTGAACCAGTACCGCCCAATGAAACAGAAAAGTGCAATGACGAATCTCGGAGACCATACTTAGTTCCTGTTGGAATTGCTCGCAACTAACGGGATTATAAACGGTTTTTAGTTCACGTCGTTTTCTCTCCCACTGTAAAAAGCTGTCAATGGTACACTCTGCTTTCTGGACCGAAACATGCTCAGCCATAAACCTCAACATGCTCGTCCCGAAATCATTTGTCAGGAGAAACGCTTCCTCTAGTTCAGCAGAAAATAGAGCCCTACACAAGTATAGTTGAAAATGGTTATTATTGCTAATAGCTACTGTTATGAGAACCAAATTATTAAAGAAGTGAAGATGGCATAGCTGCCAGCCATCGATTTTCGTCCCTTGTTTTCTCATCCTTGTTTTCACATGATGTTCTCGAGTGATGCTATATTTTCGGTGAGATCGTATCACCTTTTCAGCCTCCTTTCTTCACATCAGCAGTGATGTTCCTGCAAAATAGCGAAATTCTAGTGATCATTGATATGGAGCTCAACAGATCTTTGGAGTACTCCTGAGTAGAAGAAACTTCGTACAGCCTCCATGATCAAACTAGTCTTAACAGTAACCTCCAAATGAATGAAACTAACAACTTGTATACATTCTTACCAACTGCCTTTGTTAAGCAAATGTGCCCACTTCAATAACCCCACTATCAATTAGTCCGCAACCGCCTCTGTGATCGTTTGTGCAGTCCAGAAAACTGTGTAATCTGATCTAACAGGACGGATGGAGATTATAGATGAGCACAAGTAGAACATACTTGATTTCGTCTAAGGCATGTGTTTAAGAATAGATTGAGGAAGCGGGTACATACTCATATAGGCATATACATGGCATAGAGCTACAATGTGATGACTTTGAAGCGTGTCCGGCTCCTAGCCCAAGAACCAAAAATATCAACATGCAAAATTCTCGCAGTGTTTTGGACAAATTTCAACGTAAAAGGTGGACCCGAAAGACGAATGCCTCACTATCACACGTGACCTGACGCCCTTTTTCAAACTGATTTGCTGACCTGGGTGGGTCTAATTCGTCATTCCACGTGTACAACACACGGACGGTACCACATCCAACAGTACGATGAATAGTTCTTCAAACAAAAAGCGTTTATTTATATATCAGATCTGTACCAATACTACAGATATTAAACCGAAATGTAAGACTATTATTACACAGAATAAGTCCACGCTCTGAGGAAGTGAAGTCGGCGAAACGTCAGCCATTGAACAACAGCGACAACAACAACGACACCTTTATATACCAACCTCCCATTAGCTCAACAAGGGCGGTTCGTAAGAATATATATACAAATATCGATTGTTAATGTCGAGGTTTATCGAAAGTCAGCCTTTGAATCAACAACATAGTTTCGAAAAAGTCCAATTTCATATACTTAAAAAGGCGATGGCTGCCAATGTCGTGCAGGTTGAGTGCTGATTTCTCACCGTATAGGCACCAATCATTCTGTTGGATGACATGGGAAAAAAGTGCTTTTTAGACGAAAACTGGTTGAAGTCTCTCCAGATGTCCAAGTCTGAGTGTGTAGGAATAAGGAATTTACGAGCCCCCACTAACAAAATAGAATATGCAAAGCATTATCGAATTCTGGAAGAACTGCTGGGACAAGATTGTCATTTCTAATGATATTGGCATGGTGAAAGATAGATGATATAAACTTCAAGTAGATCGGAACGCATACATATCCCTCTCCATTACTCTTGCGAACACTGATCGTAACGTCCGTATTTCGGAAAGCAGGCACTATTATCCCGTAAACGGTTAAGGGTAAGCTTTTTTGCGGAAAGAGCCAATTCAGTTAAATCACCGCTACCCAATTACTAACATCTTTTTAAATCGGTCCTCTGCAGAGTTTAGCAAGCTTAGGCTGCAACTCGCAGAACTCCTTATGTTCAAATCAAAATTTTCGGGGACCGGACAACTCTTGATGACTTCCAAGCTCTCAGTGCCTCAAGGTCAATGCATTTCTAATCACCAGATGGCATTTAAACATTATATGAAGAAAAAAATAAAAACGAAAAGTCCCAGTATATCACACCTTGATCAATCTCAGAGATCCTCATTTTCCAACTACACAATGTTCTAGTGTTCTATTAAGTAGGAAATCTAAAAACAACTTCATATCAAGGCTACCTCACAACGGTTTACCACCTCATCGTGGTTGGGAGGTGTTCCTGGGTGCCGGACTGCAATGTACAGACGGGTATTCGTCCCCGGCAGGGTCTCCCAAGCCGGGAAGGGGTCCGGTGTTTCCATCAGGAAGCCTAGCTAAGAGTAAATCAAATACCAGGATCCACCGCCGTCCTGGTATCAAACTATTCGCATGGTGGCGAATCTGATCCACGAGGGCCGTTGCTGCCTGGGGTGGTGAAGGCCTGGGTAAGACTTTGGCCAGGCTGACCTCGGGATTCTAGTGAACCACAATGGCTTAACCAGCAAATCTCCGAAAAATGGTGATTATGATGAGGCCCGCACAACTAGTGAGGACGGGTCGTTCAAGTTCAAGTATCATGTATATCAAGGCTGCAGATTGTGGAAAGCAAAGGGCCATTAAGGAAACGAAAATTTTGGTAAACAAAGCAAACGACGTGATGGATTGTGGAAGAATTGTATCTCCATATAATTCTTATTTTTTTGACAATGTAAAATTCAAAAGTTGGTAATGTATCTGAAAGCCATACACAACCAAAAAATTTTAGTTGAACTAACTCCAACACAACGTAAAGGACTACCACCAATGGATTACAAAGCATCCTCTCTCTGAGTTCAAGCCTTTTAAACAGAACCGCTAAAAACGTGATACTTACTTACTTGAACTTGAACGACCCGTCCTCACTAGTTGTGCGGGCGCCAACATAATCACCATTTTTCGGAGATTTGTTGGTTAAGCCATTGTGGTTCCCTGGAATCCCGAGGACAACCTGGCCAAAGTCTGTCCTAGGTCGTCACCACGACAGGCAGTCGCAGTCCTTGTGGATCAGAGGGGATTTACCACCATGAGACTTTGATACCTGGACGGTGGCGGATCTTGGTAATGGTTTACTCCTAGCTAGGCTTCCCAATGGGAACGGATAGATGGATGGAACCGCTAAAAAACTTTTAAAATTCAAATTCATACATGTTCGAATCGGAAATATCTCAATACTGAGCCAGTACTACACCATAACAAATCACATGGCCGAATAACAAAATCCCCACATAATCGTGACAAAAATACTTCAAAAATATTTTTCAACTAAAAAACCATTCTCTCATTAACTTAGTTTTAGGAAATATGAAAGGTTACTACCATATCTGTTCTAACTTACCAAAGCACTTCCTCAACTACCAAAAAATTGGCTATTGTGTATGCTCAAGCAAGTGATTACTTATGATTACTTAAATATTTATTAATCCTCTAAATCCGCTCAAAACACCGAAAGCGATGAAATCACCTACTGCAGTAGTTAGAAGAACGCTGATAACTTATCATGTCAAGATTAAGTACTTCCTTTTCAGTTTACTTTTAAGCAAGTTGACCAAATTGTTAACATACAAAAAACCTTGCTATCCCATGTGACCTCTGTGTGAGTGGCATGACTTTAGTAACAGTTAAGTAATTTGTATATGTCGAAATTAACTGGAAACCAGTATTTTGGTGCATCTTTACATATCGTTAGGACTCAGAACATTAGTTTCAGTTGAGTGAGATGTGGGATGGGGATGTGAGATAACGAGGCAGGAAGCTCTCCCACGTATGCACCACAACCAGCGTCACCACCCTTGTCCCTCAAATTTAGGCTTAGCTACTTGTCTTTAAGATCTAACAGGTAGGCATCGACATTTTACTAGTTGCGATTTCCTCTCAGTTACTTATTAGACGTTACGAAACTTCTCAGCATAAATCACTTCGCAGAGAAATTAACCGTCGCGATTCGTCAAGCATGGGTACTCGACATGCTGAGGCGTTAATTAACATCAGAGGTCGCTGCCATCAACTAGTTATGCCTTCACCCATCGAGGGATCACCCGAACAAGCAGCTCACCAGCACAACCACCTATTCCTGCTGCGCGTCAGCGTTCCATAGTAGGTCTTGATCGCTTACAGCTTTTGTATGGTACGCTCTTCTGGTGTTTTTAAAAAGAAAGGAGTTATGAGTCCTTAGGTTTTGCCACACAAAAACTATAAAGCTCTTGGCGTTGACCGATCTCTGTGGGATGTGCCATGCAATCGACTTCAGCAACCATCGTTTGAGGTACTTGATCTAGCCTATACAGTGCTTTGAGGTAGCCTACCGATCTATCAACTCAGTGCTGCTATTGTCCCGGACAAAACTGGTACCAATTTGCCGACCCCGGAAGAATGGAAGGATTGGTGAGCCCTGGCCGCGTGATCGAACCGCTGATCACATGTGTGCTGCAGGACAACTCCAACCACTGCGTCAAACGGCTTTACCACAGCATGGATTTAATCTTAGTGGAGCTTTCAGATTGGAAGCATCGAAATCATTCCCAAATTCGATGAACCTATTGGGAGTTGCATCCTATGCTGTGTATTGCATTCGACACTTAATAACATCTTCAAATTGCGATGGTAAACCGCTATGAAGCTCGGAATCAATAAGATCGTAATATCAGGAATCAGATGGAAAATTGTAGTGGTACGAAATATATAATAAACGAAGTACTCAACAGTTACCTAAACTAAGGCAAAATGCTTTAAAACTTTAGGGCTTGGCTAAGAGATAGTGCGCTGAAAAAGATATGAACTCTGAACAGCCCGTCGTTCGTCACGCCACACTGATGGATGCACAGCCCCTTTCCGAGGAGGCAAATCGATCCGACCGAAGAAACACGTAAACAAACCGAATCCTCCGATACACACAGATCGAACCGATGAAGCACGAGACGATGGGAACCTAGTTCCGGAATTTAAACATGACATATTTGACTTAAAAAATCGATAGCTCCCAAACACTGTCTGCTTAGCTCCATAAGAACGGCATCTAGGCCTATTGTTGGACATAAGTCTAAAAACACTTCCATTTTGACATGAAAATATCTCTTTATGTGCTGTAAAGTGTTTTGTATGGTGTATATGAGTAATGAGTTAAGACAGAAACTAGGTTTGTTATCCGAAACAGACGAAGCAAAGCTGACCAATAGATGAGTGACAAAATTAATATGACGGCGTAGAGAGCTAAAATTGTACGACAATCGTTCTCTGCACTAATTACTTCTGAAAGAACAACCCAACGAATCTGAAATTACTCGACGGTTCCCTTATGGAAATGAAAAGAAGAAATTCTGGAGACTAATCGGCAAAACATAACAATACCTGAAGTGATATTAGACCTATCCAGACACTATCACCCGTATCCACAAAAACCGGAGGGATTTCATGATAAGGGACCTCTATGGAAGTGAATTCTTCGGGAATTGCCGCGACGCATGACAAAGTTGTCGCGGAGAGGACACCTAGTTGCGCGTGGGCATTGCGAGACGTGCGATTACAGACGCCGCAACTGTTATCCGTCTAAAAATAATCGTGTCATTTACATTGCACGATGAAATTTCCTAGAAGAGCTTTTTCATTGTGAACTTCTCGATGCATAGTGAGAAGTCACAATGATACGGTTCTGGAAAACCCTGGACTTTTCCGCCACGCAGCATCCGTGCACCATACCATTACCGCTTTTCACATTTTCAAAATGTTCCCCAAATGTCAATGAACAAAAACTGATGACGTGTCTACATTTTCATCTCGATAGGTGGAGACCTACATGGAAACTAGTATAGTGCTGTCACTTTTCATTAGAATCGTAAACATCACACGAATCCGAGCGAGATTGTAATAGTAGTGACTATCGAATGGTGTTCTTGAAAGGGACTGGAACAGGACTACAAATTTCTAACTTGTTTTGGCTTCGAAAACCCCTGGGAAGGGTAATCGCGAGTTCGGAGCGCAGTTGAGGTGCCGAGTTTTGCTCATATGTTGGTATCCTTTTAGTTGTTCTCTACATCTTTGGTATCTTGTCTACCGTGCACAGTGGCCACACAGAGCTAGCTATAGAACATTCAGTGGAGGACGATCGTTGCTTACTTCATATACTACTCTTTAACAAGAATACTCCCTTTCGGCTTTTTTTCTCGTTTTTTCTTCACTTCCTCTCATTTCCTCTAAAGTTCATTCGACTGCAGAGTCTGTAGCCGTCCAAAGTTCGTATCAACAGTTTCTATGAAGCTTTCCTTACTGAAAATAAGGATAGTTTGCGGTTAAGGACATGAATTCGCTAGAGGAGCGCGGTTTCTCACTATGCTGACGACGCATAGCAACGGGGCGGGCGCGGACGGCTGACGTCAGCGTTGCAGTGATGACGAAGCGTAGCCGTATTTAAGTTCATCGATGACCCGAAGACGTCAAAGAATCGCTCTCGTCCTTTCTTCCCGTTTTCTTCTTATCTTCATTGGCTGGATTGATCCTTCTAATACCCTAATTATATCAGTAGTCAGTAGTAATATCGATCAATTGCTGCTGGCCACACGTGTGATGCCACGTTCGCTGACGTGGATACTTAAGAGCGTTGCGGTTTACCATTTCTCATTTTCCGCTTTTCGTGTACCAGGTGTGTCGTTTTTCTGATCTCTTCTGTTTCAGATCACTCATAAGTGTTTACGATGAAAACATTGTTCATTTTGGGGTTGGTGGCCCTGTTCTACAGTGGCGTATTCACAGATGAAAACAAAAGTGATGACAAGAAGGTGAATTTTCCTCTATTCTTGCTAATTCTTTCGTATTTGACACACGAATTTTCAGGATGTCAAGTTTGGCACAATCATCGGGATCGATCTTGGTACCACGTATTCTTGTGTTGGAGTTTACAAAAACGGCAGAGTTGAAATCATTGCTAACGATCAAGGTGCGGTTTCGCTTAGTGTTTTCGGCAATGTGAAAGTGCCTTCCATCGATTTACTTGTATGGCAAAGCGAAATAGATTGGAAACTATTACCAAAAGCTGAAAATATGTTATGCAAGAGGAGCGCGTGAAGCGCAGTGGTCGGAGAAGCCCTGCAATACACATGGGATCGATCCCCGCGCTCGACTCACCAGGTCTTCCATCCCTGTAGTGTCGGCAAATTGCTATCTGACTTGTCTTGGAGGATAGCAGCACTGGCTCGATACATCGATAGGCCACCGCGAGTCATTGTAAAGGCCACATATGCATTCAATCACCTCCAACGATGCTTAATGAAGTCGAGTGCATGACGCGTCCCTCAGGGATTGATCAACGCCGAGAGCTTTATCCTTTTTATGACACCCAAGTACGAATTTAGTTGCTAGATCTCTTTCAAACCGCTATTTCTATTATGCGGCAGTACTGTTGTTGTACTTTTTTTTTTCGTTTCCACTTATTTCATAGCCGATATTATAGCTGTTATTCGTCAGCAGATATTTTCACAACTAAATATTTCAGGGAATCGCATAACACCCTCTTATGTCGCCTTCGCTAGCGATACTGGTGAGCGTATGATAGGAGATGCCGCCAAAAATCAGTTAACAATTAACCCTGAAAATACGGTGTTCGATGCAAAGAGGCTTATTGGTAGAGATTACAGTGATCAGACGGTTCAGAACGATATGAAACATTGGCCGTTTAAGGTAAGAATTATAATTGGATAAAACCCTAATTCGTGTTAATGTGCCACACCATCATATCGTCACGTAATAATTGTAAATTGCTTCTTTCAGATCATTGACAGGAACAATAAGCCACATGTTTCGCTTAAAGTGGGAAAAGATGCGAAACAATTCACCCCTGAAGAAATTTCGGCTATGGTGCTGGGAAAAATGAAGGAGATTGCGGAGTCATATCTTGGAAAGGAGGTGAAGCATGCTGTTGTCACTGTCCCAGCGTACTTCAACGATGCGCAGCGTCAAGCCACAAAGGATGCTGGGACGATTGCTGGCCTAAACGTCGTACGAATAATCAACGAGCCCACTGCTGCTGCCATCGCATACGGTCTTGATAAGAAGGAAGGTGCGTGAGCGAGTTCATTGCCGCGCTACTTTATTGTGGCTCTTACACCATTAGTATAGGCATGTTGCCTCAGTAGTACTTTTTTCACGGTGGGGGTTAAGTTCATTCATTTATTTGATTGGTATTTTTTTTTTGCAGGTGAGCGCAACATCCTTGTATTCGATCTTGGAGGTGGTACCTTCGATGTTTCCATGTTAACGATTGACAACGGTGTCTTCGAAGTGTTAGCAACTAATGGAGATACTCATCTTGGAGGAGAAGATTTCGACCAACGTGTCATGGAATATTTCATTAAGCTTTACAAGAAGAAGACTGGAAAAGATCTGCGAAAGGATCATCGTTCAGTTCAGAAGTTGCGTCGCGAAGTAGAAAAAGCTAAGAGAGCGCTATCCACTCAACATCAGACTAAAATAGAAGTGGAGTCCATAATGGATGGCGAGGACTTCTCTGAGACCCTAACTCGTGCCAAATTTGAGGAACTCAACATGGATCTATTCCGTGCGACGCTAAAGCCTGTGCAAAAAGTTTTAGAAGATTCAGATCTTAAGAAAGAGCAGGTTCATGAGATTGTACTAGTCGGTGGTTCCACTCGCATCCCCAAAGTGCAGCAACTTATCAAGGATTTCTTCAATGGAAAAGAACCATCTCGTGGTATCAACCCAGATGAGGCAGTTGCTTATGGCGCTGCTGTCCAGGCAGGCGTGATCAGTGGAGAAGAGAACACTGGAGACATTGTGCTGCTTGATGTGAACCCGCTCACTCTTGGTATAGAGACCGTTGGAGGTGTGATGACCAAGTTGATTAATCGTAATACCGTAATTCCAACGAAGAAATCGCAAATCTTCTCAACTGCTGCTGACAACCAACCAACTGTAACAATTCAGGTAATTTTTTTTAATTAAACTTTACAATACTTAGGTGTATTTAATACTACAAGTTTCTAAGAGCAGCTTAATATTTGGCCTTTCTTAATGCTTTTCTATGTGGGAAATATCTGAGGTCCTTTCAGTGGTGATTGGTTTAGTAAACATTTGAAATTTTGATAAAGGAAAAGGAGGAACTCCAGCATTTATAGCACATATTTGAATTCTCTTTGTTTTGTTCTACACTTCGTTGGCACTAGTTTAAGAGTTTATTAAGCGAAAAAAAAGAAACGTCCTAGGTATTGTGTTTCTAAATGTTCTTTTAAAGGTATTCGAAGGAGAACGTCCAATGACAAAAGATAATCATGAACTTGGCAAATTCGACCTCACGAATATTCCTCCGGCACCTCGTGGAGTTCCTCAAATTGAGGTAATGAACATCGTGTCTGTTCCCTATCTTTATCTTGTTATCATTTCAATACTTCAGGTTACTTTCGAAATTGACGTAAATGGTATCCTTCATGTGACCGCCGAAGATAAGGGTACTGGAAACAAGAACAAAATTACTATTACCAACGATCAGAATCGTCTGAGCCCAGAAGATATTGAGAGGATGATAAATGATGCCGAGAAATTCGCAGAGGATGACAAGAAAGTAAAAGAGCAAGTCGAGGCCCGCAACGAGCTCGAATCTTATGCATATTCACTAAAAAATCAAATTAGTGACAAGGACAAACTTGGTGGCAAATTGGATGACGCCGATAAGAAGGTTCTCGAAGAAGCCGTTGACGAGACCATTAAATGGCTTGAGGACAATCGCGAAGCAAGCGCTGATGACCTTAAAGAGCAAAAGAAGGTATGTTATATCACACTTCTACAATGATTATTTTAGGCATTCTAGCTCTTTAGTTTTTTTTCACAGTTTACTATGTTTGCTTTCACAGGACCAGACTTTTCTACCAAACTTATAATCTTTATGGTTTTAGGAACTTGAGAATAAAGTCATGCCAATTACTAGCAAGCTTTACAAGGACGCAGGTGGAGCTCCAGGAGCTGGAGATACAAGCGAAGACTCCAAGGACGAATTGTAGAGGGCTTTGTAATAAGTGGAAACGTTGGAGTTCCTTACTTGTTTGGCCTGTTTGCTTTCATCTAGCTCCACGGGTGTGATTGCGGGCGTTCAATGCACGCGATCGATCAGTTTATTTATCGCGTCACGTTTATGTTAGTTGTTGTTTCCGAATATCCCTTACGTAATAAATTTTTTAATATGTAGAACCTTGTATTGGAGAAAAGCATAAATCTCTTGCTTAGCAGATAAGATTGCACAAGGTTGGTAATATTTCTTTATCGTAACTAGCATCTCAGCGCCATCACCTTCCAAGCACAAACAGTTATCTGCTAGAGCAAAGTACTAATTTGCTCGTTAGGAGAAGATGTGACAGATACTGTGTTTACAAGCATTTTAAGATACAATTATTTCAAACGCATATTTGTTGAAAGGACGCATTAAATCACTTGGCTTTCCTGACCTTATCATGATGCGAAAACACAAACGAGGAGTGCGCAGGTTATTCTTTGCAGATGCTGACTTTGTGAGAGTGCTTACACTTGTCGAAAATTATTAGTATCCGCTGTTGGTCGAGCGTGTACCGAAACCTCAAACTTCAACGTTGGGGCCATCATCTGTTGTGTAGACGAGCCCATCGGCAGAACAGCTTGGTTTACAAAGCTAATTCTCATCTACTTGCTGAAACACATCACAGCCTATCTCACGAACACATGTTCTTGGATAGTCTACGTAACACACGTCCCAACAACGCATACATGATGGAGTTCTTTGAAGTTATCGCTCTTTATGCAAACGTGGTTAATGGCTCCGCCATTCAAGGCTTCCTCGAACTCCGTATGCAATACGAAGGAGCAACGAACACATATGTCCTTTCGGTTCAGTACCTCAGGACCATCTTAAAGAATTGCCTGAACTACTCAATCTTTAGATGGTTTGTAAAGTATTTCGCACAAATTAGAGGGTTGACAATGGCACAGGGACTGGCACCTCGCTTTGCCATTGCCTTTCTGTTTAAGGCGTAAGTACTAGTAAGCGGTGTCCGGCCATTACTGCAGATATATAGATGATTGTTTCGTCATCTACCCCTGCCTCTCCACCCCAAGAGAAGGTAGGCAAATCTTGAGTTATTGACAAAGAGTGGAAGTACATAACGTTCACCATAGAGAAACTGAAAGAAAACTGGTCTCCATTTCAGAACGCCCAAGTTAACCTATCCGAAACGGAGGTAACACCAAGTGGTACCGAAAGCCAAATAAGAAAGTCATACTGGTTCAATCCCTTCCCCTCACACCTCACACGTCAAAAGGGGTACCATAGGAAACACGTTTTGAACAGGTGGGTATTAGTGTGTGTACAGAAAAATAGCCGAAGAAACCATCCCTGAAAGTCGCGTGGCAAATAGCGATCCGCGCGCTTCTCCCTGCTCAATTTTAAACGTAAGTCGTTAATCATGTTGATTTCCCCACCTAGATAGACGTAACTGGAGCATTCAGAGATATTCATTCCTTTTAGTGTGAATGGTGGACACGACATCAATCCCAATCCGTCCTTCATCGACATCGTTTTTGTGAGTTTTAGTTGAAGATCAATGTTTTCACAGGCGTTGTTAAAGTTGGCAAGCATTCGTTCGTCCTCACTACTGCTTGGTTTTATATAACAACGGCGTCATCAGCAAAGCGAAGATGGTGTTATTGCCGACCTTTGACTTTCATGCTCATGTGATTCCAATCCACTGTTCGCATGACGTTCTCGAAGGTGGCGGGAAATAATTTTGGCGAAATGGTATCGTCTTACCTAACTCATCTTTGGACGTCGGTGTTAATATCGCTGTATAATGGAGATATCTTAGTTGTGAAATCTTTATACATCTCACGAATAATCTTTGTGTGCTAAGTAATGACTCCCTGACTATCAAGACCTTCCATGACTGCTTCTTTTTCAACTGAGTTGAAAGCCTTCTTCAAATCGATGAAGCTGAAACAGAGGGGTCTCTTGAAGTATCGCGACATTTCAGGGAATCTTTTTATAGTATGGATGTGGTCCATCGTACTGAATCTTTTGCGAAACCCTACTTGCTCATATAGCCGTCCTTCGTTTAGTGTTATCTCAATCCTGTTTAGGATGACTCGAGTGAGGATCCCTTCGTGAGGGAGAGCCGTTGCAGGAGGGTCATACCGCGCATAATTAGACCGTAACAATCTTTACACCTATCTGG
Source organism: Angiostrongylus costaricensis (assembly GCA_900624975.1). Classification (NCBI taxonomy): domain Eukaryota; kingdom Metazoa; phylum Nematoda; class Chromadorea; order Rhabditida; family Metastrongylidae; genus Angiostrongylus; species Angiostrongylus costaricensis. Next base: position 11,117 of record UYYA01004091.1, on the reverse strand, counting down.
CAACATAACCTCTATGGGAGCCATTTGTCTCGGAGCATTGTGGTCTATGTGATCTCGATAGAGACAGATTTTTTTTTAATAGTTTATTTTGGTGCATGCAACTCCTTTTGCATACCTGCTGTAGTCAGTCAATGGCTTAGTCATCACAGGCGTTGTAACGTCCATCATCTATGGAAGGCCGTTCTCTACACTTATTAATTTACGGAGCGAGTTCATTTTGTGGACGAGGAATTTGCTGGTGAAAAGAATGAGGTGAATTGTAGAGTACAGTTGTGGACTGGATTGCATCAATACTATCTTTCTGTAAAAGGACTATGCACTCATCTATGTATTCTCCATGTGTCTCGTTTCCACCTATTTTTGTCATAACATTCTGTTGATGTTATAATCACCACACCCAAACAGATTCCTTTTACGAATTTCTTACAGCTAACACTTTTTATATACCATTTTCTTGCTTACTTGACACTTTAACGGCCCGTCCTCATTAGTTGTGCGGGCCCCAGCGTAATCACCATCTTTCGGAGATTTGATGGTTAATCGATTGTGGTTCCCTGGAATCTCGAGATCAGCCTGGCCAAAGTCTGCCCAGGTCATTACCACGACAGGCAGTCGCAGCCCTTGTGGGTCAGAGAGAGATTTGCCACCATGCGACTTTAATACCAGAACGGTGGTGAATCCTGGTATTGGCTTACTCTTACCTAGGTTTCCTGATGGAAACGCCGGGTTCCTTCCCAGCTCGGGAGACCCTGCCGGTGGGACGAATCACCCTGCTCGCACATCGCAGTTCTACAACCAGGAACACCTCCTAGCCACAATGAGGCGGTAATCCGTTGGGAGGATACTATTTTTATGCATACCATTTGCAATTCTTGCAAACTAAAATCTTTGTAGGTAAAACTGTTTGCATAATAGAATTCGATATAACCCAAAATCTTTCCAATTTATTACTTAGATACGGGGCGGATAGCACAGTGGTAGTGATGTTCGACAATGGTGCTAGTTGGATTCCGCTCCGGACCAAACCAAGCCTCTCTGGGATCGAAAAATGGGTATCGGCCTTGTCTGGAAGAAAACACTCTATGCAATCAAATTGGGAACGCTCCAACCCGGCTATCTCAGGACTCCAGGAGGAAATGCATTCTACGACATTCAAGATGAAATGAAAATCCTCAAGCAGCAACCAAAGCCACGCGTAAAAACTTGGAAGGCCTTCGTGGGCTGGAAAATGCATGTGGGGAAACAAATTGGATGTGAGAATTCGCATAGTAGTGCTGGGATCCGCATAGCGCTGGGTCAAATAAAATAAATAAAAAATAAAAACTTCCTTAGATACTTGAATGGCTCGTCTTTACTGGCTGTGCTGGCGACCTCAGCATAATTTCCATTATTTCGGAGCTTAGCTAGTTTAGCCATTGTGGTTCCCTGAAGTCCCGAGATTAGCCAGGCCAGAGTCTGCCCTAGGTCGTTGCCACCACAGGCAGTCGCTGCACTTGTGGATCAGAGGGAGATTTGCCACTATGCCAGTAGCTTGATACCAGGACAAAGGTGAATCCTTGTGTTGGTGTACTCTTAGCTGGATTTCCCGATAGAATCGCTGGACGTCTTCTCATCTTGGGAGGCCCTGCCGGTGGGATGAATCCCCCCGCTGTGTATTGGAGCCCGACACCCAAAAACAACTCCCAGCCACGATGAGGCGGTAAGCCGTTAGGAGGAATCTTTAAAGTTTACACATTTTGTATATATTTTATTACCATTATAATGCGTACAATTTGCAATGGATAATTTTTACATACTAGCAATTATTAACTTCATACTTTAACTTCTTTTGGGCATTATTTAGGCAGTTTATACAGAAAAATTTATTCCACTACCTGATTCTAGTATTGATCCGCATGCTTTATGCCAACGGATTTAGAGTCATGAATTTTTGCTACTACCATTTAGCAGCCAACACAATGTCCGCATATTTTTGTGGTCACTTTAATGGTATGGCTTAATGATGGTGTAACTACCAGCAATCTACTTTTCTGAAGTAACACTTTCACCACTACGACGTGACCCCTATAGGAGCCATTTATTAGGAGACACAATGGTCGGTACGAGCTCCATAAGTTTCAAAGTGGACGCCGCAAAAAATTTGGTTCATCCCAGAAATCTTAAACATAGAAAACTCCCATCTTTAATTCAGGTGTCGTTATATTTTCTACAAACTCACAGTATCTTGTATTGGTATGGTATTGGTATCAGTACTCGCTCTACGAGTTCGACGTGCACTTCTGTGCGACTAAATGAAATCGAAGGCGTTTGTATCTAAACTAAGAAGATCAAAAGTCGTGTGCATTTAAATCGTAATAGAGGGAAATTACCGTACCACTTGGTCGTTTTCCTGATAAAATGAGAATAGAAGGTTCAAAACACAATCTTGTGCGCGTTTCTCTAGGTCTCTAACACGATGAGGTAAATTGTATGGCTCTCTGTAACCACTCAGAAGCTGCTAATTCACTCCCGATCTGCTTCTACCAAAATTAAAGTGGCCATGAAGTACACACCTGTCACAGAGCTCACCTCTGACTACCTTATCATCGTCGTCATCTACATTGCATCCTCGTCCGCATACTCCTCCGAATCCACTGCTTTGTAGTCTCCTTCGTGGAGCACTGGACACTGCTCGGCCGCTGTCTTCAGTACTTTCGTTATCATTGTCGAAGGGTTACTGACTTTCAAATTGTATCCAGTAAAATTTATCGCGAACGATAAACGAAGCACTTTACAATCACTATGAGAATCACGTTAATCGTATGAAATAAGCGAATATACAATAACGAATATACCTATAAAACGATGGAGCAAGATGAAATTCCTGGGACAAATTATGTTTATCACATAGAATGAGCGAATATATGGCAAAGTACTTACTTACTTGGACCCTTGGACGGCCCGTCTTCACTGGTTAGGCGGGCACCCAGCATAATTTCCATTTTTTCGGAGTTTTGCAGATCTAGCCATTGTGGCTCCTTGGAATCCCGAGGTTAGCCTAGCCAAAGTCTTCTCCAGGTCGTCACCACGGCAGGCAGTCGCCGCCTTTGTGGATCAGAGGAAGACTTGCCACCATGCCACTAGTTTGATACCAGGATAGTGGAGGATCCTGGTATTGGTTTACCCTTAGTTGACCTTCCTGATAGAAACGCCGGGTTCATTCTCAGCTGTAGAGACCCTGCCGGGGGAGGAATCCTCCCGTTGTATATTGCAGCCCGACACCCAGGAACACCACCCAGCGATATAATGCGGTAGACCGTTAACAGATATGGTAAAATGTGTACCATTAAATGACGCAGAAATGTCTTTTCAATAATTCTACTAAATTGCTAACTCCTCGAGTACTTTAGTTATTGAAAAACTGACACTCCCCGTTGTATGGAATCATATTTTCTGGGAATTCTCTTATTTGTTTTCATCTCATTTCTAATGGATATCATGAATCATGTTTTTCTAGAGTCGGCAGATATAGAAACAACAAAGTAAATGTGGTGACATTCGTTGTACACTGAAGAATGATAATTTTGATGGGATGGTGGCGGAGTTTTTTTTCCATAAACTCAAGGATTGAGTATGCTCCAAAAATATGGATAGCTGGGAGGAAGAACATAGAGGATAGATAAGCATAAAAGGATAAAGCTCTTGGCGTTGATCAATCCTTCAGAGATACGCAATGCGTTTGCCGTAATTAAGCATCCTTAGAGTGACTGAATGCATTTTTGGCGTATGTAATGATGGTTCCCGATGGGCTATCAGTGTATCGAATCAGTGGTGCTATCCTCCCAGACAAATCTGGTACCATTTGCCGAATCCGGAATGATCGAAGGCCTTTGAGAGCTTGCGGCCTAGGATCGAACAAGAAACCACCTGTGTCTTGCAAAGCTCCTCTAACAGCTGAGCTGTAGGGTTCTCAAGAGGATACACAGAGTACGAAAACGGAGGAACTTCCTTCACAACAACGATGCTAAGATATTCGCAAAACCTGCCTGCCGTGAAAATTGTAGTAGGCAGTAAATAAGGAGCACACATTGTGAGAAATTTGTGGTTTTTCGTGAAGCTCTTGATCGTGTGATTGCGATTTAGATTTTAATCTTTCCGTATGGGTTATTGAAGGATTTGACATAGTGAATGGCCTATGAGCACAACCATCCAGGCTCTGAAGAAGGCGATACTGCCGAAACGTCAGCTTTAACGGATTAAAGAATAAAGTAACACCTCGTGTCTGCTCAACAAGAATATCTAGAACTATTTGACCAATGCAGAGATTAATGAAAAGTCGGTTATAGAAATAAACATTGTGATTTCAACTGCTATATGGAGGACGATGCGTTTTGGTAGTGATTCTGCTCATTACGCGGAACATGCAGTGGACCCGGGAGCTGACTTAATCTCGTCTCTCACCTAATAAGCCATTCATTCCTCTCGAGTTGGAAAATTGATGCTAGAATTGCATAGGCATAACTCTTTCCGTGCAATCAATATGTGGGTGAGGACAATTTAGAAGGGTTATCCCAGGATTCCAGGGAAACAAACCCAATTAGTATTCAACAACATTCACAACGAAGACGAAAGTTCTCAAGCAGTAAGCGAACTCGAACACAAGAAGTTTAAAGACTTTCATGAAGATATAGCTGAGGAAACGAATCGAATGCAAAGAGTGCTGGGATTCGCACGGTATATGTGAAAGGCTGATCGTGTAAAAGATTCCAAAACCTTAGGAGAAACAGCATCACTACAGTTCTTCAACCCGTCGTCGTACATTATTTTACTAGAACTGTCGTGAATATTACTAAAATGTAGACGCTTGCGTTACAATGTACAGTATTATAACTTTAATAGTTTTTTGCGATAGAGTTTTTTTAAAACTTTTAAAACTTAAAATTTTAGAATTGGATAAAGAAAGACTGTAAATTTCGTACAATATAATTCATAACCTCCCATTGGTTTACCGCCTCATCGTGGCTGGGAGCTGTTCTTGGGTGTCTGACTGCGATGTACAGTAGGGAGACTCGTACCCCTGGCAGGGTCTCCTAAGCTGACAAGGAGTCCGGCGTTTCCATCAGGAAGCCTAGCTAAGAGTAAACCAATACTAGGATCCACCACCGTCCTGGTATCAAAGTCGCATGGTGGCAAATCTCCGTCTGATCCACAAGGGCTGCGACTGCCTGTCGTGGTGACGACCTGGGGCAGACTTTGGCCAGGCTGATCTCGGGATTCCAGGGAACCACAATGGCTTAACCAGAAAATCTACGATAAATGGTGATTATGCTGGGGTTTGCACAACTAGTGAGGACGGGCTGTTCAAGTATCAAGTAAGTATCATAATTTATAAGTGCGGTATATTCACTATAAATGGTTTTAATAACCATCCATGTCAAGGACACATTCATATCACCGGGTGAGCCCCCGGTTAACTAATAACTTGACACTCTATAATGAACCGTTAACCTTTTTATTTTTAGCACATTCAGGACCGTATGAATTACAAATGATTCCTACGTCGTCACTAAGCTCTTGGCAGTCGACTGACTCAAATGAGCGCCAGTGAAGCCTCTACCTGTCTTTATCTCGTGCATGAGTAGCGCAGTGGGTGCTGTTCTTTCTAGGGACTTGCTGAGCTCCACCTCTTTCTTCTAGAATCTTTGTGAACAATTCAGACCATGGCGTGAATTTTCCTTATCCTGTGCACCTGATATCCTGTGGAATCTAGTCGCCAGCAACTTTGTTGTCGTTTAGAGGCATCACATATGCAGAGTACTTGGTTTTCGGCGATTTGGTCCAGACTTTTGAAACCGTACAGTGTAAAAATAGTGAGAACTTTCAACTTCCAACCAGCATATCTGAAGTGATAGTGAACTTTAGCTATTACGAAATAACTACCAACAGATTTTGCGAATCTATTCAAGCAAATGCAATTGTCTTTCTTGGCTTCTTGTTTTTCTCTTTTGGTCATGAATGTGTTTCACTGGATAGGTTGCAGTTAACGTGACCATTCCAGACTGAAGAAAGGGACGCCCTCCGAAGCGTTAGCTTTTGTAAATAAATAACGTATAATAACAACCTCATGTTTGTTAATCGAGAAAATAACGAGTTGTTCATCAATGCCGAGCTTAATACAAAGTCGGTCTTGCGAATTACAAGTACTCTTATCCTATGAAGACGAAATTCTGATTTTCTTGAACTCATAAAACTGTTTCCTTCGCTATTCTTCCTTGAAGATCGCATGTCGGGCACAAAAGCGATTGAACAAGTGAAACACACATTACGGCACGATAGTTTCCTAATGTACTGTTGGTAATTTGGCTGCCACCCTTGCGTTTTAAGCTTTGAAAAACTACGGTTCTTCTTCAAAATCGGAACCATGTTTCAAAAAAGTGTATGCGTCTTAATAGGATAGAGCAAAGTCTCTTCTACATTTCTATGAAGCTCTCAATTTCCTAACTGATGATCAAAATATTACCAACATGTAGCAATTTCCAAAAGCGACTTCCTATTAACCTCTTGGCTTCTTGTTTTTCTCTTTTGATTGGTAATTCACTGTTTTTCTTCAATAAGCAAACCCAAGGTTGATATTATGGAATTTATTAAGATACAATAGCGGAAGTTTCGGTAGCTTCACTTTCTTCAGAGCCTGGAAAGCACAAATTGACATGCGACCTACTCAGCCAAACGCTTTCATAACCCTAGTAGATAAGACTTAATACATAATTTTGAATTCGTATAATAAACGCCTTCATTTAAACATCCATCGTTTATTCGTTGCAAGCATTCCAATTAATTGTTGGAGAGCAGCTGCACAGAATATACATGGGCGAGGACTGTGCCTGAGTGTGGTCAATGAATCAGCCTGAGGAATTGCGCGAGGTTAAACGTGATACATGACGTGACATTCCTCCAGTTCATTTTTGGAATTTTGGAACTAATCCAGAACGCTTCAAGAGTTTTACGAACTGATGTCTTGGATTCCTGTGTGTGGATAGTGACTTCTACTTCAAAATCTTCTCTGTTGTGTTTCTGTATAATATGCGCACCTAGTGATGTTTGGTTTCAATTTAGGTTTACCGACTAGGTGTTCTTTTAAGCGGACGCATAGCGGTCTACTCGTTTCGCCAACATATTCTCCCTACTTACTTTACAAGATATTAGGTACAGCATACCCGAACTCATGCAATCTCCGCCTCTACCGTTAGGGCAAATTATTTAGTTTTTCGTTATACATAGACGGTCATATAGGCGGTTGCGAACTAGCTGGCGTCTTAGAGTGTTGGATAGTGTTTCTATCACCCTTACAGAATTTTCTAGAGCGCCCCCTTCAAGCAACGTTCTATAGCTGCACTTATTTCGTTTGAAATAGAGGGCAAAAAAAACGGAGCCTTGTTCTCGCTAAAATTACCGTTATGGGGCGTGGTTTTTCCTCCATGCCAATGCCGAGAAAGTACAGTTTCTCGTAGCCATTCGAAATGAATCTTTGCCGTGCCAACTTCAAGGATTCTTCCTTCTGTTCTCTACCTGTGCACACGGTGGTAGTCCTTCGAAACATATTCCTTATAAGCGTTCTTTTGGTGCGTGAGGAGTAAGAGGAAAGGTAATGAACTTCCAATTCCGTAAGAGTGATAGAAGTACCACCGGACACTCTAAGACGCCAAGTAGCTCGTAACCGCCTATATGACCGCATGTGTACAATGAAAGAGTGCATAATTCGCCCTAACGGTAGAGATGGCAATTGCATGAGTTCTGGTATGGTGTACATAATTTCTTCTAAAGTGTGTAGGGACGAATACGTTGGGGGAAACGGGTAGACCTCCCTGCGTCCGCTTAAAAGGACACCTAGCCGAGAAATCTAAATTAAAACCAGACACTCCCTAGGCGCGCATGGGACACAGAAACATAACGGAGAAGATTGTAAAGTAGAAATCAATACCCTTGCATAGGAACCCAAGGCATCGGCGCGTGAAACTCTTGAAGCGCTTTGGATTAATTCCAAAAATCCAAAAATGAACCGAAAGGAGAAGTGTCTTGTTATCAGGCGCAACCTCGCAACATACCTCAGGTTGATTCAATGACCTGACCCAAGCACATTTCTCGCCCATGTATTTACTCTGTACGAGTGCTCTCCACCAATTAATTGGAATACTTGCAATGAATGAGTGAGTGTAAGTGTGGGCCTGTGAGTGTTTAAATGAAGCTGTTTGTTATGCGAATGCAAATTTATGTGTTAAGTCCTATCTGCTAAGGTTACGAAAGTGTTTGGCTGAGTAGATGGCATGTCAATTTGTCCTTCCCAGGCTCTGAAGAAGGCGAAACGGCCGAAATGTCAGTTATCAAGAACTGACGTGATAGTCAATGCGTTAATCATATGGTTACATACTGCAATTGAATTCTACCAAAAGTGTCATTTCAAGGAAGTGAATAGGAAATGGTTAGGGTTTTTGGGAGAGTTTGACAAAGAAATCGCAAGTATAGGGGCGGATAGTACAGTAGTAGTGATGCCCGTCATTACGAACATGGTTCTAGTTCGATTCCATTCCAGCCCAAACAAGCCAGTCATCCCTTCGGTGTCGGGAAACTGGTACCGGACCTGTCTGAGCAAAAATCACTCTCTGCAATCCGATTGAGAACGTTCCAGCGCGGCTATCTCAGTACTCCAGGGAGAATTTCTCCACCAGCATTCTACAACATTCAAAATGAAATGAAAATCCTCAAGCAGCAACCGAAGACACACGTAAAAGTTGGAAGATCTTCGTGGGCAATGGATGCGCAAAAACAAATTGGATGTGAGAAGTGCTGGGATCCGCACGCTGGACGTGAAGACGGGTCAGATAGAAAAAATAAATAGAAAAATGAAAAGAATTGTAATTATATCCAGCCTCCTTGTTCACGGCTCAGAAAGCTGTTCGTGGATACCAATTGCAAAGCACAACAAAAGGAATTGGACTCATTTCCCTGACTCTTCGAAAGCCGGTAGTGTTGGAAGAGATGCATGCAGATATATTGATATAATCTACGAGCTATTATAAGCTGCTTAAATCCCTAAGGAATAAGGAGATGATCTCTACCTATAACACAAGCACACTGGCCTTTCAATACTCCTTTGATGGCCTGAAGGTGCAAGCTCTGAAGATTAAGCACATCGTTAGACCAAAGAAGTTGAGAATACGTCATCCAATAATTGATTAGACTGGACGCTGTTATCCCCGTGAACACGAATCTGGCTACTATCGCCGACTTTTTGAAGAACTAATGACACGAATTGGATGTCTACGTTTAAAAACTTTCTACCTATACTGGCTTTGACAATCCTCGTCGCTTACGCCTTAGCATAAAGCCATAACGGGACGAATTCGAAACGTTCGATATAAATTTGCAGATGTTCTACGGAGCCTCCGATTCTTATAAAGTTATCACTAAGTGACAGCTGAAATTGCACCCAGGAGAACGTATAAATGACTTCACACTGGGATCACGGATTGCAAAGGAATAAACAGGGTAAGCAGGACCTAAGTTGATCGTGCTAATGAAGATTACTGTTTTTGTTTACATTTCAGAAGCCTTTCTCTCAACGTTGAATGTGAAAGCTTCACAATGCAGAGTGCCAATGTAGAATACATCGTACTAAATCCAAGACTTTGCCTGGCCGACGAGGCTGTTGCGTAAATTTCGAGAACAGAAACGACGAAGCCACAGTAATCTGAAACTTGTTCAGATCTTTAGCTAGCTTTCGAAAAAGAATAAACAGGATGAGCAGAACCTAGGTCAACGGGAATAATCTGGTAAACACAAGTCGGCACGGAACCCAATCAAGGTGAGGTTGTAGGGAAAATCACAATGTGCAACTTCTTAAATACTATCTATTATTTTTCTTCATGGCATGGTGCTATGTGAAATACAACCAAAACGTTGCTGATATTCTTCGTATTTTTGTTGAGCAAACGCGAGGCGTTACTATTCTTTGTTCACGATTAAGCTGACGTTTCGGCGGATTTCGCCTTCTTCAGAGCCTGGAAAGGTCAAGTTGATAGCAACTCACTCGGCCAGACGCCTCCATAACCAAACAAAGAAACTCCAAACCAAGATTTCAATCACTTTGAACACAGCTTTGCACACTCACCGCTTTCTATGAGGTTTCCACTAAATATGCCACGTAGAGACCAACCGCACAGAAATCACGTGGAAGTATAATGTGCCCCTCACATCAGAAAAGCAGTTTTATATACTGCCCAATATCACGCGTGATAATGAGGCATTCTTCCCTGCGGTTCATTTTCGGATTTCTGGAATTAATTCAGAGTGCCTCGAGAGTTTTTCGCGCCTGTGTTCTTGATTCGCGTGCGAGGATCGTGACACATACTTCGAAGTCGTCCCCGTTATGTCTCTTATGAGTTTTTATAAGTAAGTACAAGACGGGGCATGTTGGTAAGGCAACTTTAAGTTGAGAGATAACTGATGGTTTCAAACTAGCAGCCCTTGCCATTTTGGCCCATTCGTGGTTTAGTTTTCGGTATTGCTATATGGTATTGGTATTGGTATTGGTATATTGGTATTTCGTCAGAGTCTAATGCTAAAGTGGCTTTGCGTAGAAGATTCGAAGACCTTTTGAGTAAATCACATAACACAGCTTCAATAGCGCACAAAAATATCGCTAAAGAACATCAAACAGATCACATTAGGATAGGTAATGTGCAAGAAAATTCAAGGCTAACCGTGTTAGGAGGAATAAATCTCCCTGACGGTGCGCGCTCGTTATTAGAATTGGGGCCGAGTTTCTCACCATCTGAACCCATTTCTAAGATAACCTTGCGTAGGGTCGCATGTGGTTTACATGAACTTCAAGATAGACTCCGCAAAAAAGCTAGAGATGAAAGGCGCGAACAAGTGGGGGCCCTACCAGTAGCACCATTTCCCCCAACGTTCTTTAGACAGCAAGAGCCCAATAATGAAGTTGATGTTAAATTTCGGATGTTTGCGAATGAAACTCTCAAAGTCCTTAATCACTATCGCGCGAAAAGATACAGCTCCAACCTCACTCCAGTGCAAAAACGTGGTATGCGAGGGGTACGAGACCTGATAAGGTTGAAAAC